>JAODLD010000046.1:36577774-36602063 GCA_026781065.1 Mormyrops boulengeri | reverse complement strand
GTGTGCAAAAAGGGGCACTATGGCTTAAAAGGGAGGACACCGGTGTGCAAAAAGGGGCACTATGGCTTAAAAGGGAGTATACCAGTGTGCAACAAAGGAGTACTGTGGCTTAAAAGGGAGGAAAGGGGGCCTAAAAGGAGGACATCCAACAGAGTCAGGACAGACTGGACTGTCTGGATGGAATCTGGACCAGTGGTTACCCTACCTAGGAGCCCTCTCCAAATTTCAAAGACCTAAATGCTCAAAATCACATACTTATTGGTACAAGTATTTTCTGCAGATGGGTTTGGCATGTTTAGTTTGGTATGTGCTTCAAGCCAATGTTGCCAGTAACTAACTTGCATACATATTGTATATTTTTTTTATCCCTTTATATTCCATTCAGATATTGTGCTCCACAAGGATAGTCCCCCATTTTCTACATTAAATGTCCTTTAAATATGGAAAAAAATCACTGAATTACTGTAGTAAAACGATACAATAATGTCCCTCTAGATGAGGAAATTGATTCTCATGTCAAAATAATAAATAATATAATTCCACCCATTCCATTCATATTTGTTTCCACATGAATAAATTCAGGTATATGGGGATACTTTACTGAGAGTCCACGTCGTAGCCGGAGGAAATTCACGGTGACACTTCCGGCTTCCGTAGTATAATAAACTCGTCGAGCAGCGGGGTGGTACTTGCTGTTGTCGCAGGTTGGGTGATCATTTAAAGCTTTATATAATTGTCAGCGACCACATTACATTTGCAGCCACGTGCAATCAGTAAATGTCTAATTGTTTAATTTCTTTTTTCTTCGTTCATATTTATTCGTTAGCTTGGATAGCAGACTAGCTGTTCTGTGTCAATGTGCGTTGGGTAGTTCATCTAACACAATTCGCTGCCTTTGTACTTCGCTGAATATTGTTTTTTCCGAAGACTTTACATAGCTGACCTTTACCTGTACCACGAGTAAGTGTCATTTCTTATTTATGTTTTCAGTTAGGTTTCTGTGGCTTTGTTTGGATGTAAAGACGACGTGGTGCTGAATGAATTATGTGAAAAAGCAGAAACTAATCTATAATTTTAAGTGTACTAGTTACTCTAAATTAATTTGGCAGTAGATCAGTCTGTTTCTTAGTTGCGATCAAGTAAGTTGTATTATGATATTGCAGTAATGCGGATGTGATCTAACCGATTTTCTGTAAAGTTAAGAGGCTTTTTTGGGGAAAAAAATAATGCGAATGTTCGATGCCCTTACCAGACTGCCTTGAAGTCAGTAATGGGGCGTAGCAGGTCACCAGCAAAGCCCACCGGAAGGGACAAGAGCAGAGAGGGAAGAGAAACCAAACGAGAGACGAAAAGACGGAGAAGCTCCTCTTCCTCGTCGTCCTCCTCTTCCTCCAGCAAAAGCCGCAGTTTAGACCGACAAAAGAAACGATCCCATTCCTCCAGCAAGAGCCAAGGTCAACTCATCCTCACATAATTTACAGTTATTCGCAAACTTGCTCAAAAAAGTGCAGTTTTAAGCCACTCGGTCTCTGTCTGAAATTGGTCCAGCAAATGTGTGGGGTACACTCTCGGAGCCTGTAGCTGTTCTCTGGATTGGGCTTAAAATTATAGCAGTAAGATAATTCTATAAAGTTCGCTGGTAACTTAAGTGTTTGAAAATGGTTCATTTTTATTATATATAATTATAAAATTTGGTTAGGTCATTTCTACCTGTTACTGGCAATGGTAATACATGTTGCAAATTGCTCTTATATTTTAACTAGGATGTTGGCTTGTGTGTTAAAAACAACTTTGGAGAATTGCTGTTAGTTTACCTTCTCAGTTTAGCATTTTTAAAAAATATGTATTGTCCCCCATCCGCCTTTTATAACAGCTCATCTTGTGTAATATGAACCTGGAGCCTATAACAGGATGGCCAGGACTCAAGGTCCAGAAGGTGCTAGATCATCTTTTGTTGGGTAAAATTTTGGCTCATGTAGGCATACACTATAGGGAGTTTACATACACCAGTTAAAGGTAAGCCAAAATTTTGGTCATAAGGCGCTTTCACATCGAAGCAGAACCTGGTTCCAGGTTACAAGTCCCTGGGCCGTCATGACCGATAATTCCTGTAGCTCCCAGCCACTTGCTTGTATCGCTTTCACGCCGCACAACAGGAACTGGGACCTTCATGTTAAATAAGCATGGTCAATCAATCAGCAAGCTGTCACTGTAAGCACCTCCCCAGGAGTTCGTGTTCGAATGAAAAGTACCTAGTCTGGAGTAGGGACTAAACAAGGGTTCTGGAACTGCCTCTGAGGAACTACAGTTGTGCAGAGTTCCTGCGCTATGAATGTGACAAAAGCTGCTAATTCTGGTTCCAGGAAAAAAGTGTGGAAAGTGCCTACAATGACCTGTTGTACTTGGTGACTTATGGCTGCCTTTATCTGCAGAAAAGAAGCGGGATAAGAAAAAGGTGAGGAGGAGGAGCTCTTCAGCTTCTTCATCAGACTCCTCTTCATCATCGTCATCATCATCGTCGTCTGACTCCAGTGATGAAGAAACCAGAAAGAAGAGGAAGCGGAAGCGGAAGCTTAAGAAGATGAAGGCCCTGGAGAAAAAAAAGGAAAGAAAGGAAAAGAAGAAGCAGAAGAAGAAGATGAAAAAGCTGAGGAAGTTATCAGCGAAGGACACACCTTCGCTGGCCCTTGATCCCCAGACACCCACCAATAAGCTGTCATGCTCCCTGGAGATGTGGCAGACTGAGGGCCCAGTGGAACATGGACCAGGTCAGGCTTTCCTTCAAACTGCCACAAGGCTAAATATACCAGTGGAGTGAAACGCAGCTTGCGAATAGCAGCAGCCGGACGTGGTTAAACGTGCATAAAAACAATGTACCTTCCTAAATGCTGCCTTTGCTCATACCCGGAGGTTAAATTTTGGATGAAATTGCAGTTGGGTTTTGTTTTGCCTTGCATGAGAGATTGCCAAACACAAGCACGCATTTTTTCCGAGGTTCTTATTGATGGGTGAAGCTAAGAATTGCTTATTTTAGCAGAATAAATCTTGCAGTGTAGCTTTGGATGAGGGAATTGTACTGCAGTAGGTGGGTTGGAGCCAGTTGCAGAGTGATTACAGGCAAACCTGCATGTGTCCACAGTCATGACTGATGAACAGAAGGCACGGCTCTCCACCAAACGGCCCCTCACCAAAGAGGAGTGGGAGGCTCAGCAGAGTGTTATTCGCAGGGTGGTGGACCCCGAAACCGGACATACCAGGTAGGAGGCACTAGTGAGTTGCTGTATTAAACTATAGTGTTTCACACAATGGATCAGCTGACTGGATTTATATTCTGAACATGGTTTTAATGTACACAAATACAGTGAATATGTGAAGAGTTTCACATCAAGCTTGTTTCTCTCTTGCACCGCAGGCTTGTAAGAGGCGAAGGGGAGATCCTGGAGGAGATTGTCAGCCGAGATAAGCACAAAGAAATAAATAAGGTATGAGGCAGCCTGATTTGTAGGCAGGCCACACCCTTCCCTGGGGCGGGGGTGGGGGCTCCCTTTCACTCCTGTCGTCTTCTGCATTCACAGCAGACCACCAAGGGTGATGGCAGTGCCTTCCAGAGGAGGCTGGGGATCAACCGTTAGAGCAGCCTGCCAGCAGAAGTCCAGACCCTCTTTGGACAAGGAGCAGCGGTGCGCCTGCAGCTCCCCCTGTAGGCTGGTCCACGCTATGGCCGTGTTTCAGTTTTAATGGTCTTGGACTTTTAGGTGGTTATTTCCATATTCAGCTGAGTTAGTCCTGGTTGTGCTGCAGTCAGTGCATTGTTTTCAAAACTTCAAAGCATTGTTGGGCAGCATGGCCACACATGTCCAAGGTTCTGTGTATGCAGTCTGCGTGTTCTCCTGCTGTCCACGTAGGTTTTCTCCAAAAAAAAAACAAATGATTTTGCAAAACTGATGTCTGAATTACCCATAGTGTGTGTCTTGTGATTGAACTCCCATCCTGTGCAAGATATGCCCTGTCCCAGGAAGCCAGACCACCATAACGCTGTATTGAATACGTTATGGAAGCTGGATGGGTGCAAGTAATGCAGGCAGTTCTTCCCATAATAACTTTAGATGAGCATATGGTCTAACAGATATTTGAATATTTAAATACTTACATTTTCCATACCAGTTAAAAAAAGCCTCTCTATATTATAGGGTAGATGGTGTTTCCCGTAAGAAAGAAATAGCCCAGAGTTCAGGGTTATCTGTCATTTCTTAATATTTATTTATACACTGTACATAAAACACGAAAGAATGAAAGAGCTGTCCAATTTTCTTTAGAATCCACATTGTCTACGACGTAATTGTACACAGAGCACTACCAGTTTTTGAAACGTTTGCACTAACAGCCAGGAAAGAGGGAAAAATGAATGTGGGAAGTGATTACACAGTAGCTCAGCAGAATAAATCATTAACATTACACTTTTTAAATAATCATGGGACATTACGATCGCTTTAAAAGCAGCAGACCTGTCATTTTGGACGTAATTAATTTTTTGTTTCACTGATTTTTGCCTGTAAAAACTTCCCTGTAAATTACCAATAAACAAGCCATTCTTAATCTCATCATTCTTTCAAGGGAAATCCAAGCCAGCGGGAAAAAATTTGAACTCTGGAACTTTTGGATTCTAAAAAGACATTTCAATGGACCGGGTGTGCAGAAAGATCCAGGAATATTTCCAAGACAGTACATATTTGTTATTGGACGAAATATACACTTTTTCATGATTTAGTAAACTGTGAATCGGTCACAATGAAGTCGAGACTTGTTTGATGAACCGGTGACTTTTCGTATATAAATATTATGTTACTACTAAATTTGAATTTGTATCACCTGTGAAATCAGCAAGAAAAATACTCTGAAGCCATTTGCCTACAGGTAAATAGAAAATTCTGAAAAATATTTCTGTGATTTTTTTGTTTTTTAGAAAATTTGTGTACTGTATTTTGGGATAATAGTAAACATTGACGTCAGCTGGGTGTTGACAGGTGTCTCTGAGCTGGTTTGATGTTCTAGAGCTGTGATGGACTTCCTGTTGTTGGATTTCCAATCCAATTTCCCCCAGTAGAGATAGTGGTGGGAAAGCAGGAAATGCTCTTCCATCAAACACTATCAAAGCCAAACTTCCATCAATACTGCATTTTCACAGCTGGAACAACCTGCAGTAGGTGATCCACACTCTTGACCATGACCATGTGATTTCTGTTATAAGAATCCACATCAAATAATGAATCTGTTTCTGGGAAGTGATTTGGATTTTTTTCAAATCTCATGTTCTGGGATTGCGTGACGTGGCCAGTAGTTGGTGGCCATCCTGTCTTTTCTTAGCACCAAGAATGAAATGATCAGAAACCAGAAATATTTAAGGGACGTGGTTCTGAAAAACAATGAAAACAATGTATAACGATCATGGCTTATAAATTGAATAATAGATGAACAGCACATATATGACAAGGGCTGATGTGGAGAATGCTGACTGGGTGGCATGGTGTTTCTGTGGGCAGCCTCAGACCTCCAGGATTGGGCCTCCTGGCTCTGTCTCAGTTCGCATGCTATTCCCATGTTTGAGAGGGACTCTTATTCCAGCTTCTGCCGACTTTTTGTAGAGGCTGCATTTGCATACTTTGCCCATAATGCGTGTGGGTGTCGGCTGCCTCGTGCCCTGTGCTACCTGGCATATGCTCCATGCCCACTGACGCCATGCACTTGATAAGCAGTCATGGGAGATGGATGAATGGATCATTTCTACCCTCCATGTTTTCCCAGTGATGAATACTGTCAGCTCACATTCTACACTGATATACATGAAAGGATCAGCACTTACATTTCAGTTGGAAATATCCTTTTAAAAGTAACATTGTGAGGGAGAGGAAACATGATGAAGGCAGAAATTTTCGGTAAGAGCTTAAAATCTGACAAGAATAGGGGATGGAAAGATTGTAAAAGGAAAAATTATGATTGAAGGTGCTTTGCAAAGGACTCATCTTGATCCTGTCACCTTTCCTTGTGTTTGGGCTCTGCTGTAGTCATAGTGGACTGGCCTGTTACACCTTTCAGGTAAAAAATTTCTACAAAAGACAAACCCAACAAGTAAGGTCATGCAAGCAGGATGGCTGTATTTTATAAATGTACAGTTTTGTGCTGGGTATCGTTAAAACGTAAAGGACCCTTTTTGTGCGAACCAGTTCCTGGAGGCATGCTGGGAATGAGTTGCGTCATTCTCCACATGCCGGAAAGCCATGCAGCTATCAGACCGACGCTGCCCCCCCACCGTCCGGCACCCCGCCTACGTGGGTACGACCTGCCACTGCTGACCTTCGCTGGCATGCGCGAGGCGGACGGAGGGGTAGCGAGTATGAGAGACTGATTGTCAGTGCCGTGATGCTCTGCGCAGTGGCGTCGCTATGGTGACCGGAATATTTGTTTGTTTAAGCGCAGACAGAGATTATCATTGGTCCATAAAAACAATCTTGTACACATCTGAAACAAGAAAAAAAAGCTACATCTTTAAATATAATAAACCTGAAGGATCCATAACCTTATAAATCTGCATAAATAAATACTTCTCAGCTGTATATTCCTACTTTTCATGACATTTACATAATCTTTACACTATCTACACTATGTTTATGTTTAATCAACTGCAAAGAGTCTGCAGTTTAAACTACTTCATGTGGCTCCATGCACCTCCATACCTCCATCACGGTGAAGACGAAGTGGAAGGCTGTATCCGAAATTTCCATATGGATGCTATGAGGCTCCAATGTCAAAAGTATTCCAAAGCCACCCAATAAGACCCTTCCAGTGTATACATGAGCAGAAATGGTAATACTGTGCAAAGCAAATCACCACAAACCTTATTCTCTGTTACCATCCACGATTATGCTAGAATATACCCTTACAACTCGAATAGCTTTTTGCTCAGATTATCTGTAAGGACTTTACATATATCCCTGTCACTGTTCTGCACTGACTGAGAGTGCTAAGGTTAAGTCATGGACCTAGGGGTAAAAATTAAGCTAGTTCTGTCATATTTTATACAAGCCTTTGTTATCCAAACTATACAAGCTTTTGCCTTAATAGAGCAAAATAAGCATTCAAAGCTTAAGTTCCTGTACATTAAAAAGGAAATGTTGGATTCAGCCTGATCCACTTGGTATACATACATCTATATCCTAATAAGGTATCTGTCCAGTCCTGCTAGGGAAGAAATACACACAGAAGCAGACAACCTGTATAGGTAGTAAATAATAGCGGTCATGCACTACAAGATATCAATATGTAGCAACATGAAATGGTAACAAGATTCTCCACTATAAACTTAGTGCAAAAAAACAATGAGGTTATACAGTTGAGCTTCTACAGCTTCTTGAATGTGAGTTTGGCCATTGAATTGTTTTCAGTTCAGCTGTTGATAATAGTGTAATTCCCTGGTTTGTCCAACAGGGGGGCGCGTGAGTGTCACCCAGAAGCACAGCCCAGTGAGGCTGAGCACCCAGAGTAGCCCATCTTCTCAGAGCCACTGGCCTGCCCAGAAGATGCTGGAGCGTGCTGCCTTTGACTTTTGTCCTCAAGACCACCTGCTGGAGACCTGAGTCTGTGGGACAGAGGGTCGTTCGCATTGCTGACACCACCCCCCCCCACCCTTGCAGTCAAGATCTGTAAGAAAACCCCGACACCTTTCTCCAGCTGAAGAATGGCACCCGCATATCTGAGGAATGGCGGTCGAAAAATGCGTGGCCCGGGGAGGCGGGGCAAAGAAAGTGGGGCACAGGGATGGGGTGGTGCTAGTGGCTGTCAATCATGAGGTTTACAAAGATCTTATGCTATAAACATGCAGCTGCCATAGACCCCCAAATCCACTGGGCCAGGCCACACTGCTGCAAACCTGCCATGAAAAACCACTACTGGATTCAGACCTTGAATGATGAAGACTTTTCCCGGGAGGTATTGCATGTAGATCGGCAAGATAAAGGGATTGTTGCCTTATTACAAAGTGTCATTTTTTTATCTACAAATCTTAAAGCAAAAGCCACATCTGCAAACAGCTGAATTCGACTCAACTGTCCCTACATACATCAGGCATCCGCTGTACACGTATTCTTTTCTTGTTTAATTGCTAAACTTCCTCAGTCACACTAGAGCAAGGAGGAAGGGATAGTAGATACTGGGGGAGCTCACACCAAAATGTCGCTCTGTTCTCCCATCTGCACCCCCCACCTCCTGCCAAACTCTCGGTGTTTCTCATGCTCTCACTGGTTGAGCGTCTGTTGCCCTTAAACCTGAAGGTCCACTCCTACTTTCCAGCGTTACGTTTCTCTTCCCAGCCTCTCGCTATTTCAGGTTTGCCGATGCTTCGCGCTTTTGCTTGCCTTGCAGGATGGTTTAATAGCACCATGTGTATTTTTAATCGTTTTTTTTTTTTATCGCTCTCGACCTATCCACTCTGCTGCCCTTTGACCCCAGGTATATGGGTGTGAGACGGCTGCCCCCAGATCTCCCTTCGCCCTTCCCTCTGTTCCTCACGTTCGTCGGTCTCCCTCTCTGTTCTGTCCCCCTGCCCCCTCCCTACTTGGGGCTCAGGGCCCCGGCCTCCTGCTTGGTGCTCCCGCTGCGGCCCCAGCAGCCAGCGGCAATGCTCATGCTGCGCTGGGCACGCTCAGTGCGCTCTCGCTCGCTGTCCGACTGGCTCTGTGTGCGCTCAGGCCGTCCGTGGCCGCCCGGCGCTGGCCCGCCGGTCCCGGCCGACCCGGATGTCGGCTGGGAGGAGATGGTGCGCAGAAGGTGGTTTCGCTTACGAAGGAAGTCGCTGTTGGCACCAAGGCCAAAACTGCCCTTGCGGAGAACCATGCGGGCGCTGCTGGTCTTGGCCGGGCGCGAGCGGTGGTTATACTCCAGCTGGGAGAGGTGAGCCGCGTAGCCATCAGTGATGAACTGCAGGACACAGACGTTTAGCATGAAGAACGATGTTATCTACACAACATGCAATCAAATACCAAAAACTGAAGCAACAAATGAAGCCAAGTCAGTTATGGTGCTTGAGAAGGTTTCCAGAATCTTTACTGGAAGTTAGTACAGGACTTACTGATCTCAGGAAGAAGATTAAGTGAGACTGTAAAGTATTTAACTAAGAACTGGAATAGGGTGGAGCTGAATAGTTTAAGTAAGGCCAGGAGTCAAAATGGAGTCAGATACCTGACACTGGTGTTGCATCTTCTTAGTGGGACGGCCGACAATATAAATCTGAGACGGGGGCAGGCCTATGGAGGAGTAGACGGAGATGTCCTTGGTGGAGCCATACCCAGCAAAGATCTTCATGTGAGCCTGAGAGGAAGGACACAAGTGTCATGTGGACTGGTGTCCAAAGCTCTCTGACTGCAGGGAATGGTTTTTAGGGTGTTTCACTTCCTCTGTCATAGTCAGAAGTCAACGGTTTCAGTTTCACGGGTTTTCCAGTTTAGGTGATCTGGTGTCTTACATCACATGACTGTGTGTGACAGTGTATGCTTTTCATTTTTGTGCCCTGAGCTTCTTGGGGTTGAGCCCCCAACTGTGTCCTGGCTATTAAAGACGGATGCATGGGAAGCATGCTGACAGTGTCTGATAACAGAGTGCTGGAGTTCAGAGCAAGATGAAAGTCCATATGTCCACAAAGCAGAAAGTCATCTTGGTGATCAGCATAAAGAATGGCTGACATTTCTCTATAAAACCACCTTTCTTCTCCATTTGCATTGGAAACTTGTCACTACCTTCTTCCAGATACTAATGTAGCCCATTCCAGAGGTGGAAAATTCAGGTCCAGAAACTACAAATCCAGACCAAAATTTTGTTTCAACCATCCAGTTGAGTATAGGGAGTCACAATCATAGACTACTCAGCTGGACCTGAACTTTCCACCTCTGCCCCATTCCCACCTTCTGTCCTGCCCCCTGGACCTCCAGCTCACCTCGCTGATTAGGGACTTCAGAAAGTTGGCCTTGTGCCTGAGAGGGTCGTGCACCAGGCCGTCGCAGAAGGACACAATGCCATGTGGGAAGTTGTGCTGGGCCAGCCAGGCCACCACACGCTGCTTCTGCATGTCCGGCCGACCCGTCACGTAGATGATGAAGTAGCCCAGGTCTTGCCAGTGCCTGAGGGACACGCCAAAAGGTCTCATCATCTTTGTCCCAACGAGCAATTGGCTGGTGTCGTCACAGATCAGCTGTAGGTCAGTCAGGGGATGGGGGGCTTACCTGACGACATCCACCGCCCCGGCGCGCACCTTGGGGTCACTGCCCATGATGGACACACTGGCGGCGAAGGAGCCATCGATGCTGAACACCACAAATTCCGTCCCCCGTGGCAGCACAGTCAGGTAGCTGTCTGCGAAGGTGTGGTCACCCCTGAAACATTTAGTTTGGTGTGAGCTGAAGCCAATACAGGGATGAGCAATATGGTGATGTGTCACGGGTGTCACTTTTCTTTCTATCAACTCTCCATCAAACTGCCAACAAGACATTTAGAAACAATTTATAAATTCTTATCCTTGTTATAATAAACAATCCAAGGACAAGGATGCCTGTAAATTTTGTATTGCAACTAACAACAAATTTATGATGGCCTTAAAATCCAGGGTGAATGAACTATTTTTTTCAAATGTCAAATGTGTCAATCTACCGGATTTACTGCACTGGGAAGTAAGGACAGACTGTATGGCAAATGTGGGACATACACTATAGGGACAAAAGTATTGGGACACCTGGCTATTGCACCTACAGGAACTTTCATGGCGTGCCATTCTAAATCCATAGACATCAATATGGAGTTGCGACCACTCTTCTGGGAGGGCTTTCCACAAGATTTTGGAGTGTGTCTGTGGGAATTTTTGCCCATTCATCCAGAAGTGTGTCTGTGAGGTCAGGCACTGATGTTGGATGTGAAGGCCTGGCTTTGATTCTCCATTCTAGTTCATCCCAAAGGTGTTTGATGGGGTTTGTGGTCAGGGCGTTATGCAAGCCAGGCAACTTCTTCCACACCAAACTCAATCAACCATGTATTTATGGACCCTGCTTTGTGCCCTGGGGCACAGTCATGCTGACACTGAAAAGGGCCTTCCCCAAACTGTTCCCACAAAGTTGGAAGCATAGAATTGTCCAAAATGTCTTGGTATGCTGAAGCATTATAGAGTTCCTTTCACCAGAACTAAGGTGCCTAGCTCAACCCATGAAAAACAACCCCATACCATTATCCCTCCTCCACCAAACTTTACAGTTGGCACAATGCAGTCAGGCAGGTAACGTTCTCCTGGCAACCGCCAAACCCAGAATTGTTCATCAGATTTCCAGACAGAGAAGTGTGATTCGTCACTCCACAGAACACGTTTGCACTGCAGTCCAATGGAAATGCTTTACACCACTCCATCCGACACTTAACATTGCACTTGGTGATGTGAGGCTTGCATGCAGCTGCTCAGCCATGAAAGCCCATTTCATGAAGCTCGCAGTGCAGTTTTTATGCTGAGGTTAATGCTAAAGGAAATTTGGAACTCTGCAGTTATCGAGTAAGCAGAGAACTGGTGACTTTTACGCACTATACACCTCCGCACTCTGCGACCCTACTCTGTTATTTTACGTGGCCTGCCACTTTGTGGCTGAGTTTCTGTTATTCCTAAATGCTTCCACTTTGCAATAATACCACTTACAGTTGACCATGGAATATCTAGCAAGGAAGAAATTTCATAAACTGACTTATTGCAAAGGTGGCATAATATGACAGTACCATGCTTGAATTCACTGAGCTCTTCAGAACAACCAATTCTTTCACAAATATCTGTAAACCTGACTGCATGGCTAGATGCTTGATTTTATGCACCTGTGGCAATGTCTGAATGAAACAGTGAATGAATTCAGTGAATAAGAGGTGTGTCACAATACTTTTGTCCATGATGAACTGGCAAAACTGGTGGTTCTAATTTGTTATTCGTTTTCTTTACAATTATGGATTTGCTTGCTTATTAAATCTGTATTTATAGACCCCTGTGCAGGGTGACCTTCAGCGTTAATTATTTACAACCTTAATTTCCGTGGCTGGAGCTTCTGTGTCCAACGGGTGGAGCAAGAGAGCAACAGATGCATGTTGATGCCAAGTTGAAGGATGAGACTCCACACAGCCCTACCTGACGACCATCTTGACAGGGTAGACCCCAATACCAAGGCGCTTGCTTTCAGGGATGACATAGGAGACGCGGCCGCTGCTATTGGTCAGCTCGGTGGCAAAATATACCCACTCCCCCGATGGAGGCTGGGTCATGATGTGGATGTCCACCTAGGGGACAGACATAATTCGTCACTTGTACGGTAAGCTCCATGAGATAGATAATTAGCTCATAGGATTAACACTGTAAATACAAAGCAAAGAAAAGTCACAGAGCTCTTACTATATCTCTGTAGGGTGACATCATCTTAGTGATCAACTAACATTGGTTAAAAACGAAAAAGCCCAACATGCCTACATGCCCAACAGAATAAAACAGCCTGGTTGCCACTGGTGACCAACACATCACATAATGTGTCTGTTCCACAACTGCTATCCCTGCTTATTCAGATCAGAGGCTGCCTGACCTTTTGGAGAAGGTGCTGATCTGAGACCTGCAAACCCAGACCCATGTGTCTGTGTGAGTCTGGCTGAGCAGCAGAAATGGGCTCACCTTCTCCCCGGTCAGGGTGACCATGTCGAGTGGCCCGTACATGAAGCGCCCAGTCACCACCTGCTGGCCATCTTCTGTGAACACGGCGTCATTCACCCTGTGGTTGGCTGTGACATTCTGCCCGAAATGTGAACAAAGAGCAGGTCATGACACACCTCCACCTCTCTCCGGAGGCACACGCCACCTGGCTCACCGAGAAAACATTTGCTGCTGTAATTGCTGTAAGAACTATCTTCACGCTGGTGCAGTTCTGCTTCAGAGTCAGGGCTCCTAGGCTAGAGGGGACACCCACCCTGATCTTGACATGGGTCCGCTTCCTCAGCCACTTTTCACGCGGTTTGGAGGGGGTGAACTCTGACACCTCCTTGCCATCTAGCTCCAAGATGCTGGAATTCTCATGTCTCATCACCTGGAAGGGGGCAGAAAACCCTGGTATAAAACAGCTCTATACTATACTATACTATACTACACTACATTACACTACACTAATCGCTGAGCTGCGAATTAGGAGTAGAGATCAAAGATGAATGGGAAGCCCCAAAGTAAGAAGTACTGGGCTCACCTGGCGCAGCAGGAAGGAGACCACGTCAGTGGACTCCCAGTAGGAGGCGTGGAAGAGGTGGGGCAGTGCCACGGTGGGGAAGGCCGTGAGGGCATCGGGGCAGTACAGGGCAAAGTCAATGCGCTTGGTGCCCCACCAGCGGGCTGCGACTGAGGGGAAGAGGAAGGAGCACGTCAGTCGTGTCATCCTACAGGCCACCGTCAACTCAGGACACTCTGGTGTGCTGTCAGCCTATTGGGGCTGAAATTCATCAGCTCATTCATCACATTTGTACTTTCTGATTTAAAAAAACTGCTTCTAGCTGCAGCCATTTTGTAGACAACAGCAAAATCACAAAAGACCATCACAGTCAAACAAATTTTTTATGTTTACAAAGAGAAGATGATATTTACAGGCTGTCTTTAAAGATGTAAGATTTCGGAGAGTAAAGTAGGTCTGATTAACGTTATATTAGTGTAATAAGGGTTAGAAAGGTTTGTTATGATCAGGTTTTAGTTAGTGTAGAGAATCGCATGAGTCCATTACATGAGTAGGATTGTCCCTGAAATAGGATTGTCCATTGAAATTGTTGGATAAAAAATCACTAGCATCAATGTTATGAAGCAGAGGACAGCTGCACACATCCACTTCCTCAATGCAGATTATTATAAGATAATAAACGTGAAATACAAGATGATATAAAAAAATCCCCTCAGCCAATCAGATGCAGGCACAGCAGAGGAGGGAGAAGTGATCGAAAGGGACAAGAAGACAAAGAAAGGCATTGGGGAGCTCTAAGTAATTGCGGGGGGGGGGTGAGTAAGAGGTACTATGAGCTAGCGAGGACCAGCACTAGTGCTCCTCTAAGGAGACGGCACAATGGCCCCACCCCCAGAATACCTTTCTCAGGGTCCAGCTGAGTGGCCAGCGGGACCGAATCAGAGGGCCTATCGGCAGCCCGACTGGAGGAGCTCGTGGAGCTCCTGTCTACCTGCTCCACAGGGCCGCAGTCTCCGGTCACATGTGGGCCAAGCCTCTTTCTAAAGGGCTTAGAGGAGGCCCTCCTCAGAGAGAATTTAGAGCGCGGGAGGGTGAGCTGCGATAGCAGCCTACGCTTTTTTGAATGGGTGTGTTGGCATGCTATGAAAAGAAAGGAGAACCAAAGCGAATTAATAACATTTTTTAAGTGAAATGAACGCTATTGAACAGGACTTGACCTATAAGTGTATGATCTCAACTCTTATGCATTATTTATCTTTTTGGTATCATATCTTCCTATTTCAGAATTGAGAAGCACAAAAGCTGAAAAGATACTAATGTTAAAAAAAGTTGTTTCACTTTAAGCAGACAGATACATCAATGACTTGGACACTATTCCTTATGTCAATTTAACTGCAAAACAAAATGAAAGACACAGGTCAGTGATATTGTAAATAAGAGGTAATGTCCCTGAGAATCATACAGTGCCGATTATCGCTCACACACCAAGGCCGACCAGGCTGCTTGTGGTTTCTTTGTACCTTTATGACTTTTGGAAAAAAGGATGCAAGTCTAATCTGATTTATTACCATGGCAGGAGAGAAGAGAAAGAGAGAGAGACCGATCCTGGGGTACAGTGCTGACACTAAACACTGAAGCTGGATCGATTCAGCAGACAGAACAGAACAGGAAACAGCGATGTGGGAATATGGCAGACAGTTTGTGTCTTTGCATGCATTGCAGACACGGGTTTGAGAAATGCACTTTGTTTTTTTCCCCCCATTCCCCCCCAACGTCAATTGATGGGCCAGTCTGTCTGTAAACAGATTAAGTCAAAGATAACACTGAACCTGCTTGAAACAAGTTGTCAGCAATTATTAAGAATAAATACTCTGCGTGTAAGGTAATGCCCCTATAGACTGTATGCGACTGCATCGGGATGGTGATGATTGGTATCAACCATCAGGGATCATGCGTCAAGGTTACTGGTGCTGTTCTGAAAAGTTCAGCAGGGTGGGTATGGCTAGTGAGCACGTGCACAAGTACTGCACAAGTCATGGCTGCCTGGGCACCATTAGTAGTCACAGTTGAGAGGTGGAGCGTGGTGCAGTGAGGAGAGAAGGAGAAAGAACCTGTGGGTGGAAGATAGAGAGAGGAAGAGAGAGAAATGCAAGAGCTAAGGGTTGGGTTGTTGTGGGAGCACTTACTGTTGGCTATGTTGGTGGCAGTGTAACTGTCTGCCATTCCTGAGACCTGGCTGGCAATGCTGACCTCACTGGCCCTCCGCAGGCCCCGGCAGGGCGGGGCAGTAATGGGAGATGAGGGGTACGAACTGTCCACGAAGACACCACCATGAGACTGAACAACATCTGCTATTGAGCCGAAACAAGGAGATTCCATTAGGCAGCGTCCCAGGTCAGGGCGATGGGAAGAGGAGACACAGGAGAGAAACAAAGGCGAACACAGAAGCTGGGGGAGGCTGGGTGGGGGCAGGATGGCAGACTGACACATGACCATTTGCAGGCTTGAAAAACCAGAGTCACTCCCACTCTGATGACCTTGTCTAGCCATAGTGGTCATAGGGTCAACTGAATATCTCACCAAAAGTGTGTCACAACACGAGACCCTTTGTCATTTACCAAGATGTCTCCTGCTTGAACACATTCATATAAATACTATTATGTATTAATATTACCAAATCTTGGTCTAGTATAATAATTTTCTATAAGCTCTGCCTTATTTATTAGATCATACACAATACTGTGAAAAAAGTTTAGGCAGCCAAAGAAAATGATGTTTAAATATCTTCCTATTGGTGTAAAACTATGGTATTATGCCTGTAAAAGTGTGTTGGTTTAGCCATGTCAGAACTTCTCCTAAAACCACCCCAGTATTTGCAGTAACCACCCAATACACCATGTTAATATCAATACCTCACTGATGTATTTTAACTAATCTAATTAATTAATTAAGTGAGCTGGTGGTGAAATTTAATATATATATATATAATGGCTGAGGTGCCCCTGAGGAGAGGTTTGGGAACTGAAGCAGTGTTCATCTAGCCATCCAGTAAGATATCAGTAACTTTTGGGAGAACAGAAGAAATTCTTACTAGTTTTTGTGTTACTCTTAATTTTCATATGTATTAATGTTAAATTGTGTTTTTTGTTCAGGTGCACTTACTACCCAGATAAAAATCTTTAAACATTTCTTTTGACTGCCTAAGACTTTTGCACTATACTGTACTTTGTATTTCGGTTGACTGTTTTGCATTATTTAGAACAAACACGATACACTCCCAGAAATCTGGAGTGCACCAAGGCTCCATTGTTCGTTCATTTTACTTTATATGTTAGAGGCACAGAGCACATTGTAAAAAATATGTGCAAAAATGTTTTACTCAGGGGACCTTTGACCACCAACATTACATATAAACATGACACAGGCAGACAAACAAGCACCATAGGAGACCCTTCTGTTTGAAAATGCATAAAAAAACAGGGAGCCAGCAAAAAAAATTCAAAATAAAAACAAGCTGAACTCTCCAGTCTCTGGCACTTAACAAAGGAAACTGTATTGCTGGCTTTCAGGTTTTTTATGACAGAAACTTGCCGTTGTCAAGCACTGTGTTTAGGAGACATGCAGATGTCCCAGAACAGCCCCAAAGGGACACACCTGGAATTGTCGGTTCTCAAATATGGTTAGTCAAACCCTGACAGCAACACAGCGGAGGCCGATTGCCGATGTTGGTTAGATAGAAGGAAGAAGGAGGGCAGACTAAATGCACACAGAACCGAATTCCACACAGCCGAGAGGGAGAGAGCAGAGGGAGGCGGTGTGAGACAGTGGACGGGAAGAGAGAGAGGAGACTACACACGCTCTATGGTGGCAGGCGTGGCCTTGAGGGAGCCGTCCTGCCAGTTTAGCACGGGCACGGGGATACTGGTCTCGCTGATGCCCTCCTGGCAGCGCAGGGAGACGGCGCCCCCGCTCTCCACCAGGAGCTGCGGGCTGCTCTGGATTGTCTCCACTACAGGCCAAAAGTCGGCGGTGGTGGAAGGGGAGGGAAGGAGGTTGGGGCGGGGGGGGTTGGCGGGCAGAGGCCGAGAGGAGGAGGCAGGGGAAATAAGACAAGGAACAGAGAAACAGACATGTAGCAACAAACAAAAACTTCAGACAGGACAGAGAGTCAAGCCCTCATGCAGTGGGGGGTACTTCAGTCTAATTATTCAGCAAAAAAAAAGAGAAGACTGAAAAGGATAATTTGGCAACTACAAACATTTTCTAATTAAACATTTAACTATGGACTATTTATTCAGCAACATTTTTACAGATTAACTGCAGGATTCTGCCCACTGCGTATTTCATTATAGATGTAAGGTGTCTATGTGAAGACTCTGAGGGCGTATTGTACTACAGATTCAGCGATAAACAGACAACATGCAAATGAACACGGCGATTCTCAGACAAACAAAGCACATGTAGTACTAAGGACAGTTTGCAAAGATGATTTTTCCCTCTCATCACATCTCAGAGGCAAATGCCTGTTTTTTCCTCCTACATCCGATCAGCACAGTGACTCCACAGGTCAAACGGCAGATCAGATGTCGCTTTACCGTTCATCTGCACCCTGGGCCCAGACCCAGGTGAGGCGTTTGTAAATGTTTACACGGCATACAGATCTGGCTGCAGATTCTATGGTGTCCTGCTATGTGTGTCATGGGACGCATTTAACACCTTGTGAATCTAGTTAACTGGCTTTTCTGAGAGTTGGTGCAGACTCACCCAGAAGGGCGGAGTTACCATCTCCCAGCGGGAATCGCTGGTACCGTGGCACATTAAAGGGGGGCAAGAGGTGGAACTTCTTCTCCAGTAGAGGCTCGAGGCGTGAAGCCGAGGGGTCGGCGGGGTGAAACAGGTTATACACCTGCTGACAGGCTGGGCGGAGCTGGGCCACTAGGGGGAGATGAAGTGCACAAAACATTTCAGAAGAGCACTAAAATCAACCTTAATTTCAGTTTAAAAAGTAAAATGAGTTATTTGGGACTAGTTTGAGTGGAAGAGAACATGCCAGATCCCAAAAACTCTCCAGATGACAGAGTGGTCAATGATGCCTTGTTCAGCAAAAAAATATCTCTTTGCACTCAAACCATTTTTCCAGTGGCAAGTGTAAGCACAAAAAAATAAATGATTATAACAACAAATAAAAGAATACTCAGAATAATTCAGCTCACCATCCAACATGGGGATGACCGTCTTCCTGAGGGCGAGGACCAGGCCTAAGGGCGAGCCGAAGAGGAAAAAGTCGGACACCTCGAAGTCAAACTTGCCCAGGGAATTCCCCTCCAGCATGGTGCTGCTGCTGGAGCGGCGGGAGCCGGGGTCATTCCGCAGGACGCTGGAGTGCAGGCTGACGAGGGCACAAACACCCGTTCATACATGTCCCTGCACAGCCTAGACACACCTTCCAACATGGGAGGCTGTATGTTCCTTCTTGGAATCTGCTGTTGTACTTTAGAGTTGGACGGCCAAAAGTTAGTAATCAGTAGGAATCTGGCATATCCTTATATTTGAAATGTAACAGTGTTATGTGGTGTGCAGTGCATATCGCACTAAAGTATACCAAACCACAGTATACCAAAACAGTATTATGTGGTGTGCAGTGCATATCGCAGTAAAGTATACCAAACCACAGTATACCAAAACAGTATTATGTGGTGTGCCCCGTTACAGTGCATATCGCAGTAAAGTATACCAAACCACAGTATACCAAAACAGTATTATGTGGTGTGCTCTGCTAACCAAATTTAATAAACATAAAGACAGGCCAAGTTTATACAGATTACCAACTTTTGGGTGTCATTAATATTTTAGCTGTACTACTAATCTGCTTAACAAATTGTGAGTGTAAATAAACATTTGTATAGTACTGAAAAGCTGGCGTCCAGACAAATGTCATCTGAAGCCCTGGTGATTACTGCACATACACAATATAATATGGATATGATCTGATATACATCTGATTGTACAAATGGGTAACAGCTGTAGGTTTGTTTAGATAAAACCTTCAACTACATTGATATGACATTCAGAGGGAAGTTGTCCCTTCCTGCAAAAACTCCGCCCCCCCCACCCACAATAACCCCTCCCACCTGGACAGGAAGGCCTGGTGCTGCTTGATGGTGTCGAGCTCGTAGGTAGAGGAGTCGCTGCGCTTGCGCGGCAGCTGCTTCTTGGCGTCATCGGCGCCGCTGGAGCGTGGGATGTCGATGTTACTGCGACTCAGGTGACGGCTGCACTCCAGCGACGTCCCTGTCGAGCAGTAGCTGCTGTTGACTATGATCCCCGGCGAGAGTAGGTCATTGTCCTGGGAAGACAGCAGCACAGGATGGCTGGGGGAGGCAGGGGAGCCCGCAGGATGTCCCCAAGGACACGCTGTCCTTGAGGGTACAGAAGGACGATATTTTAACCTCAGGTTTATAGATTTATGGTTAGCTAGGGCTTCAGTAGCGGTATAGTGGTGTGAGCACTTAGCATCTATCCACAAATAGCACACATTAGCAATGTTGCCAGTTTCTGGAAGCCAGTCATAGGCTCTCGATTTGTTTACATGGAAAGAGGGAAGCAGGGCAAAGTGGAGACTCTGGTCTCAGTGAGAATCGGAGGCATAAGGGGCGAGAGCAGCTATGTAGAGTAAATAAAGGGAGGAAAGAAGGCGCTATGCTGGGGTGGGCGTGGCTAAAGTGTCACATTGGAGAGAGGCTTCAGCTTGACCTCAAGTGCCATGCTAGAACCCCAGCACTAAAACCTTAGTCCACTTTGTATTTAACAGTACTTTATTTTAATGGTATTTCGTGTGAGTACATAGGAGGCGTTTCATTTATCCCATCGTTCTTTCCTATGAGACATACACATATAGAGGTGATAGCATGCTTTGGTCAGCCATTTATCCAGCACACCTGGAGTGGTTTTCAGGGTTAAAAACCTTCTGTGATTTTATTATCCTGTCAACCAGAGATTTTGAACTGCCGACCTTCTGGGCACAAGCATTAGGTGCATTGACAACCATATTTCACAGGAGAGGATAAGTTCATTCTGACTGAGGTGTTCACAGGCATTCAGGTGTAGAAGGCCATAGGCAGGTGTCTACTGAGTAGGGGTGCACGATTCAGAAAACCTCACGATTCAATTTGATTTCGATTCTTGGGCTCATGATTCGATTCAAAACCGATTCTCGATTTAAAACGCCCATTATTTTTTATTTTCCATCAGTCTGATAGGAAATACAGCCCTGAGATAATAGTTAAAGTCGCATTACAAAAATATAAACTGCTGCAAATATAAACTGCAAACCTTCAACTTCAACTTAAATGAACACTTTACATAAAAGTAGATTAAATAAAACCAAATAAGAGCTGCTATATTTGGTTGTAAAGTGCTGTAACAAGTGTAACATCCGAAAAGCTTGCATATGACATGAGTTTTATCAAGCTCTTTCTTGCCATCGATGTTGTAGAATCCGAATGGTGCCCAAACATCTGCCTTAAATGAGGACGGGGCAGGTTGAATGTTCCTTTCCATTGCGTTTTCCATTGCTCGTCCATAGATTGCTCGCGCGTGCGCACACTCACTTTCTTCTTGCTCACACCAAGGATTACTATCTCAGCAGAAACCGGCATTGCGCCATCTATAGGACTGGCAAACTCCTATCCAGAAAACCAATCAAACTCGCGCCGTTACAAAATGGGAAATATGAATCGATTCTGTGTCCTGTGTGAATCGATTTTTTTTGAGTCGGTAGAGACAGAATCGCGATTCTTTTGTGAATCGATTTTTTTTGCACACCCCTACTACTGAGCAAGCATGAGGATGCAAAGTGGAGGGGGCTAACCTGCATGCTCACCATGCTTCCACGACGGCTGCTGTTCTGGCTCTCTGACACGGTCTGGTTACTGTTGCACAGGGCATCGAAGCCAAGGATGCCTCCCACGCAATCTCCAATGAGGCAGACCTTTGCAACCGGGATAGCAAGCGGGGGGTTGGGGAGGGCAACACCTTCAAGCAACATGATATTTCATTGGCCAGGTAGAGTGTCAATCAAATTCGAAAACCAGCTGCTAGAGCCTGGGCTACACCAACTTTCATTCAGTGTTGTCATGGAGACACAAAGCCATCACAATGAATGATGGAGGGTAGCATCTGTGCTAGACTGAAAGTGTCACGTTGAAATAGGGAAGGCAAACAATTATCCTGTGGGTGTACCTCAATTTATTTTTTATATTTTGGACTTATAGACTTATAATGCCACATTTGAAAGAATCAATTTCGCTGCAATTAATTTATGGATGTCGATTCAGGATACACTCGTACACTGTTTCATGTACGCTGTAGATTTAAAATGATGACCCTTCATTAAGTTATAATGTCATTTATTTATAGGCTGACCTCCACTGAGGTAATCTCACTGTCAGGTGGTAGGGGCACAAATCACAGTGATACATTGTTGCGGATTTACATCTCATGGCTTTCCACCTTTAATTGCTTCTGAGACGTTAATGCTTTGCTGTAAATCAAGTGATCATGCAGGGGTGATAAAGCTGCCCGAATTTGGTCTCATTCACCTGTCCCGAGAAGGCGGCCCCCTCCAGAGACTTGATGAAGTCAGCATACACCTGGTTGGCCCGCAAGATGACGGTTGCCACAGCTTCTTGGTACTGCGGGGCAGAAGTGGCTAGCAAGGGGAGGGCGGCCAAAGGGATGTGATCCTGACTGTTGGACAGGCAGCCTTCATCATAGCTGTAGGGACTCAGGCTGCAAGAGAGAGAGAGCGGTATTAGAAGGGCGGGGGGGGTCAGCAGCTGCACATGTGACAGTAATGTGAGCAAATGATAGCCTATCACGTTGAAGTGCACAGAGACACACACACACGTACAAAGCAAATGAGTCAGGGCTGTGCGTTCGATTAATGCCTTCCTATCAGATGAGGAGTGAGTGTGTCAGTTCAGCAGTGCATAAGGAGTGTGTCAGAGGGTGATCTATAAGTAGCATGTAATAGATAAATGAGAGCAATCTGAATGGTGAGTAATGGTTACGTGTAGCACGTGTATGGAATATGGGTGTAAATCACTGGCCCCAAGGCAATTCGATTATGTTTATTAAGGGAGTGAGTTGATGCATCGGAGATCTTTCATTTCTATCACGATTCAGTTTGATTAATCAATTATTTGTTTGTTTTAATAACGTACATTAAGACTTTTTTGACTTCACTGAAACATTCGCAAAAATTAATCACACACTATTAATGGAACATATACAAAGTAGAATCTCAAAACCTTAATTGTTATTGATATTATTAAACAGGGAGAACATGCCAGTGTAAAATTGTCAAAGGGCCAAGTAACTACTGAACTGTACAGAAAACACTACCTAATAAGGGGGGGAGCTGGCAGAGATCAGAGGAATGACCTCAGATTGTTTTTTACTCTGAACGATCAATATGTGGGCCAGATTAAATAATGAATTATAAACATTTCACAGTCTGGTACTTTGAGAGCTCTTCTAAGAGGAGAATGAGCTGACGAAATCCCTCGTCCTCCACTATGGAAAATGGCTGAGAAGATGCTGTTAAGTATTAACTAATATTGATGAAGTTTGAATATTGTCCAAGACTGACACATTGGACCAATGCTGATATCTAAATTTTTAATGAATTTCGGTCGATTCCAATATGTTAAACAATATGTCGTGCATCTCAAAGGCTAACATTACGTTTTACCGTGTTCACCCGAATACAAGGAGGATTTTTTTTCCTTCAAAATACATCTGAAAAACTGGTGTCATCTTATATTTGGGGTCTAGACAAAAAAGGAAGCAGATGGTGCCAAATACAATATTCTGTAACGCATGTTTTGACTTACTGTAATATAGATTTGCCGTAAGATTTCTTGCATGAGTATGAGTGTCTGAAAGCTTGAGTGTCACGGCAGATGCATAACAGCTGGCAACCCGTGCAATGCGTGTGTTTAGCGTGTATCCCTGAGTGTCGTGTAAATTGTTGGGTTCCCTGGCTGTGCCACTGCTAGTATTGAACTGATCGTGGCTGTTAATAAAGACAGTAACATTCATTTGCAAAGAGCTGTCATATCATTTATTAACTTTCTCTGCAATAGAATATCGGGGGGGTCTTCTTGTATTCGGACTAATATTGTACTTATCTAACTAGTTAGCTACCTCAGGGTCTTGGCCATTGCTAACATAGCATGAAATATGAACAATTTTTTGCACTATAGAGAGGCATTTCCCAAAAACACTGTAGCGCAAACATTATCTTAACCATTAGAGAGAGTGTTCTGCGCTACAGAATTGGGGTGAGTTTCCCTAAAAGCATAGTAGTGCAAAGAAAATCAGGTAGTGCTTCCTTTATCAATGTTAATGAACCTTCCCCTGTCATCCTAAGTTTTGGAAATTTGCATGCCAGCACTTCTACTTTGTGCATCTACCTGCAGCACATGAAAGCGAAAATGCACTGAACTGAGAACTGAAAGTGAACTGAGAAGTAAGATTATGTTTCTTATCGACAAATATCAGTTCTGAAGTTACAGATTGATGCATTAAATCACCTCTAACATATTAGGAGTTTGGGTGTATTTGAGGCCCATGGGGAGAGGGGGTGTGAGTCACCTGGATACCAGAGTGAAGGCCTCGGCGCAGATCGGTGGGCACGGCACCAGGCGGATGGCGATGCGGCCCAGCGCTGCGGGGTAGTGCACACGCATCACCGTCTCGAAGGCTGTGCTGATGGTGTTCACGTCGCCCTGCTTGCTGCTCTGGTCCCCGCAGCCTGTGTCCAGGATGTTGCCGCCATGGAGAACTAGGATAAGCACGTGGATCTTGCAGGCCTGAAGGACTTCTGGGGTAGAACCATCCTGGGGGGGGGGGGGGGGGCCTGCAAGGGCAAAGAGGAAAGGGCGGTTGTGCAAATGTGATTGCGGCGGGGGAACACCAAGAAGCACAGGAAACTAACAGAAACAGCCAAACAACAAAAGAGT
>JAODLD010000046.1:36538697-36558003 GCA_026781065.1 Mormyrops boulengeri | reverse complement strand
ACTCTTGATAAGAGATACCAACTGCCATCGCGAAGTTATTTTTCAAGAGTCGCCATCCCTGAAATGTATTCCAAATGTATTCCAAATACAAAGCCAGTGTCGAGTTGGAGTTAAAAGACGTGAAATACTACGCAATATTCACACTGTAAAACATGTCTGTGTGTGTCAAAATCGTGATCAAAATCAAAATCGCAATATTGTTCAAGAAAATCGTGATAGGTTTCTTTTGTCCATATCGCACAGCCCTAGTTCTGGCAGTTCCTGTCAGAGGATGCAGGGTGCACTGGACAGTGCCGGCTCCTTACCTGGATCATGTAGAGCTGTGCGATGCGGTACTCCTCCACACTCATGGGCATGGGGATGCGGTACTCTTTGATCAGCATGGTGAACCAGGGTGGGGGTGGAGGGTCTGGTTGGTTTCTAGCTGAGTTTTGTCAAAGAACCGCTGTGGAACTCATTGATGAAACCTGCAAGAAGAGCAGAAAAGTGGTCATAAGCTGGACATGATTAACAGGCTTCTGTTGAAGTACTCAAAGGTTCTCCAGCTGCTACTGCAAGTAAAAAGCACTTGCATTACTCTTCACAAGTTTAAATACCTGCCAAGATGCCTCTGCTTACAATCACCTGTTTTCTTGAAACTGCCCATGCTGGACAGTACCAGCTTTGTGTGTTTCCACGGTAGGGATTGGTTTGCACTCATTTCCTGCTCCCTCCACCTCCAAAGTATTACTTGGTACGAATGCCCATATGAGCTGTGGTGCAAAAGCAGACAAGCTTGCTTAACTCTAGGGTGGATCATTTCAGGGGGTTGTTACACAACTCAATCTGAAGCACTGCAGAGGCAGCAACTGAAGGAAGCGTGCATCTGCACTTCTGGCTCTACGTTGACTTGGACTCGGAAGGGTTACATGGTCTATCCTTGAAATCCCCCACTTTACCGAGGCGAATCACATGAGATGCAAAGCTCTTCCTCACTGGTTTCCTGTCAGCCATCAAGCGTGACATTGTTATGGAAGCCCAACAATTGTTGGCACCCCCTCCCAAGGCTTATAACGTACAATCTTCTACTAATCAGCTAATATTCCTGCTGCTCAATTCCCAGAACAAGGGCTGCCTGGTACACAGGCTTAGTGAAGGCCAGTGGCAATGCGACCGGTAACACTCTTACTCTGTGACTTCCCCCAGTAGTATGATTGCCAGGAGCATGGACAGGTAATCCCCGCCCTCTAGGGGGAGCCATTCTTAATTTTACTATTGCAATGAACTATTTAGAGGTCTCATTTGGAAAAATTTAATAATGGCACTCTTAAAATCAGTTAGACTGCTGGCATATGATAATAACATCAGAACAACGAGCTTCCTTTCAACGTGCCGACAGGACAGCCCGCTTTCCCATTGTAGCCTCCACATGTGGTCTGCATCCCCACCAGTGAGGAGAACGCAGTCAAGGAGGACACGGGTGCTTTGTGCCCTGCTAAAAATATACCAAACCCCCAGGTGACACTCAAAAATAAAAGTGGGCTAGAGCTCAAGAATGAGATGGAAGAGAAGGAGAGAAGCTGGCAAGGGCAAGTAAACCCGGATACCATTGGGGCAGGGAAGCCGCTAGGCCACATCCCTCTGTAAAGGCACCACTTCTGGTGGTTGGTGACCAAGAGGACAAAACCCACAGGGCAGGAACCTGAGAAAACTATCCTTTTACAGCAGTGATTTTCAAGCTGGTCCTTGTGGGACCCACAGACAATCCATGATTTTGTTTTACGAGGAGTTGGGAGGGAGCAAAAACGTGGACTGTCTAGCAGGGAGCTGAGAGGCAGCAAAAATGTGGAGTGTCTAGGAGTCCCCGAGGACCGGGTTGAGAAACACTGTTTTAGAGAGAGTGTTAAGGCAGAACATAATGGACTGTCCTCCTCCTGTTATGAAAAATAATAAGGCCACTGCTGGGCAGCTACACACTCGTCACGAAGGAAAAATCAATGTGAAACACAGGGGTTGAAGATTAAAGAGCCCACACAAAAAAAGCAGAAAGTAGGATTTCTAAACAATAAACCCTAAAGTAAATAAAAATGCACACAGAATTTCCGAGTTCTCCTAACTTACCAATACTTGCCCTGCTCACTTGCTACCTCTAATTCACAAAAATTATCTTTATGCCCCATCAAAAAAATATAACGCAAAACAGTAGGAAAAAACAAGAAATCTGCAGTACAGACATGAATGCTATCAATAAATAAGTAGCTTTAAATAAAGGAGTGGTTTCGAGGGCTGAAAAGCTTCAAAAAGTTGAATAAAAACAAATGCACTGGTGACTAATCATTTCACATTGTTGTATATCCCAATTACAGCATATGTTACACTTGTTTTCAAATCCTGTTGTTACCACTTTTTCCTTCAGGTTAACATTAAAAATAATTAGTGTACCCCATATATATGACAATTTCAAAAGCAAGGAGTACAGTTGGTCAGGAGTATGGCTAAGCATATCTGCTATCCCGCAGGCTGCTCGCCGAAGGGTAGCATATTTACATGGTTGACTCTCCCCCAGCCTTTGCCTAATGTCTACATTTGAATGCTTTTAGAAAGGTGGTGAGAAAAAAAAGAAGCTACTTCTACTCCAGCTACTTTTTTCCGGCATATATCGACACATTCTGGCACACTCCAGAAGATTCCGCCAGCTTCCAGTATCAAAGAGGTGAAGGAAGTTTTCCAACTGATGTTCTGCTGTGGCATTGCTGTGTCTGAAGAATAACCTGATCTCTCCTATTGTATTGTAAGAATGGTAAGCTTTAGACATGAGCATCCAATAAAATCTGTTGGACTCTGAACATGAGGTAGCAAAGACCTGTCAAGCAAGTCTAAGGGGTCAGCTGGCGTTCATCTCCAAAACAGAAATCTAACCATGACTCTCCAAAACATTACTTCCTCCAGCATATTGCTTGTTTCCCCACCAGCCCTGCTTTTACCCAACAAACAGGTCCTCTAATATAATTCTGCTACTGTAACAGAATAGTGGAGATCTTGAGAAGATTTGTTTGAGTCAATTTTGTCTGAGATTCGCAATTCAATTTTGTCTATGAAGCCCATAAAAATCCTTTGTTAGGCGGGTTAAGTTACTGTGCTGCTCTGAGCAAGAAAAGCACTTAGAGCTGGGCTGAGCAGTCTATGGCTATCAAAGGCTCTCAATGACAGGCATGAGTAGCAGCTAAGACACAGACGCATGAGGGGAGGATACATTTATAACCTCCGGAAAAGTTCATTTTATTCACTGTATATCAGCCTTCTGATTACCAACAATACTCATCCTGTTGAGTGATGTCAAGTGACATTTTCACAGGAAGCCAAGACAAATTTGTAGCTTTCTTGTATCTAGTCAATGAAAACCTTGCCTATCTTCTGCAGATCGTCATTAGTCCAGTACTGTGTCAATCCATCACTCTTCAACAACCACTCACCCAGTACGGAGCCACACTAAGCCTGGAGCACAGGGCACAAGGCAGGGGACACTCTGAATGGGACCCTAATTCCTGGTGTTTAAACTTTAAAATAGCCCTATACCAGGACATTTGTTTTTTATATTTTCTAGTCCTCTGTTTCTCATGACTCCTCGGTACTAATAAAGGTAAAGAAAGGATAAACCATTTCTAAGTTGTTCCCTGAGAAATGCATAAAACCACCCAAGAGCCAAGTAAATGATCAATATTCCAGTCTTTTTATTCTATTATATGAGTCCCAGCCAAAATAACCATGAGGAACACCATATGAAACCTGCAAACTTCATGCATACTTCCCCTTTAACAAGACCAATGTGAAGTGCTTATCATCTGTTGCAAAATCTGTTGATGCAACCTCATAACAGAGTTTCATACACTAAAATGACACTAATTCCTGACAGCTTTTTGAGTCAACGGGTCAGCATTTCTCAGCTAGAGCTGGATGCAGACTTTGTGTACATCCTTATTTTGAGCGTTCTCACATAGTGTGCTTCAGTAACTCAACCCACCCACTTATTTCAGAGAGAGATGCAAGTTGCCTGCTGTAATGAACAGCATTTGGCAAAAGCCTAGCATAACGGCCTACCGTACCAGGCTGACTGACTGTCTGCTACCTGCAAGCAGAAATTATTAACATATGCGGACTACATTTGTCGGCTATGACAGCGGATACCGGTAGTCATAACCATGTTGCTATGGTTAGCATGCACTTAGCAGACGTATGAGCAACCTGACATGCCTTTGAGAAAACTTCATTTGTCGAACAAACTGTCAGGAACAAAACAGATGTTCTTCTATAGGCTAATGCTAATGTTCTCAGACATTTGGAATATGATACAGAAAATATCGATCCTTGGAGCACATGGCAGAAATCAAACCTGCATGGTTACAATCTGCACGACTACCAGACAGGAGGTCTGATGAAGACGCAGGCTTAAGACTGCAGTGGAAGTCTCCTTAAATCAAAGAAGAACCTTAGTTCTACTACTTAGGCAGGATTTTGTTTCCAGAACGGGACACTAAAGTTACAGATTGACTACTATTTTCTTGAGATATTCAAGAACTGATTTAACGCCTTTGCAAAAACATTTCTGCTTTATAAAAAATGTGAGGTTACACTGTAGGTTCTGGGTCAGGAGGGCTGCCCAAAGCATCAGATTAAGGTCTGGGAATTCTCCATTTTCCCAACGGCTGCTTCTGCCTCAGATGGACCAGGGCACAAAACCATAAAATCTATTGCGTCAAAGCCCGACATGGCTGCCCTTCACACTCCACAGGACATGGCCAAGGTAGAGCAAAGCAGGGTCAACTGAAGAAGGATATTGTCTTCTGCAGGACATCAACTTTTTTGGTTTTCCTGTTTCACTAGATATTTGCTGGGGAATGTGGCAAAGTGAGTCAACAAAAACAAACAACCACGGCAATCAATCAATCGACTTTCTCAGCCTAGGACAACTCCATTTCGCCTACTAATATGAA
The DNA here is from genome assembly GCA_026781065.1 of Mormyrops boulengeri. Lineage (NCBI taxonomy): Eukaryota > Metazoa > Chordata > Actinopteri > Osteoglossiformes > Mormyridae > Mormyrops > Mormyrops boulengeri. The sequence goes on along the minus strand of JAODLD010000046.1, from coordinate 36,553,033 downwards.
AATCTAACTGTATCCACATCCAAGTTAATTAGACGCAAATTTATGTGCATTGGCAACAAGGGAGTGCGAAGGGGCCATGGAAAAGAGAAAGATATTTTCAACTACAACACCACGCGAAAAGTGCAAGGTCACTGAGAACAAATCATTTAGGGGGTTATCAGTAGCTCCTGTGCAGAGAGATGCCCTTGCAGACGGTAATTAGCAAGAAGCCATTTGGTCACCCAGGGGATCCTCATACTCTGCACAGCACATGTCTGCGTGAGCAGCGACTCCTCTGCCAGTAGCCGCGGCACCACGTCTGTCTCGGCTTCCTGCCCTCGTCTTCAAAACCCCCCAGGTTCAGACACAGACACACAGAGGTCGATAATCACATTTAAGAACCCTTAAAAAACCCATTTCTTTAATCAGTATCTTTTAACAAAACTGTACTGGTAAATTTGGTCAGACAAAAACAACAATCAACATCAACACCCAGACATGTTGGATTTTTACCTGTCGCAGTTGAAAGCTGGCGAGCTCAAGCAGCGATATCCTCTCTCTGGGGCTAATTTGGGGCACATTTGATAGACAAACACCGGCACGGCTTTTGATTACAGAAGAAAAATTTTCATGACGAACATGGGGAGTAAGTTTGACGTGGGATAAGAGGTCTATAAATATAAAGCGGTTGCAATAATTGAGAAATGACACACATGATCATTGCTGAAGGCCACCATGTTCAAAAGAAAGATTTTTTTAGTCAGTATGCCGGTTAATCTTAGCCAACTGCTCTACGTCCTTACAGCCCCCTTCTTAGTCTACTAAGCAAAGGGACTGCTGATAGACAGCCTGCAGGGCTCCCTGACCAAAATAAAGTCTCCCTAAAAATATCATTGTTCCCATAATCGTAATTTTCCGCCTTGTCAAATCCCTATGGCTATAATGGAACGCTGGGTTCTCTCGAGTGCTGAAGGGTGCGAACCCTGAGGTACGCACCCTCCGAGGAGTTAAAGCTGAACACTGAAATTCAGTATATCTGATATTCGCAGCCAGTAATGCACATCAAAAAATAAAAAATAAACATGAATGCTTCCTGAAATAACAATTCAGTTTATAACATTTCATAAGGGAAAACACGTCAGATCGTATTAACGGTTGAATAATCAGGAAGGCTGGTGAAGAAAGAGAAGGATTAATGTGAAGAGAAGTGTTCATGATCTGAATGATGGAGTGATGGATTTCAAGGCAATTATACTACTGAATGGAATGGTTGAACTTATTAGAATGAAAATCTGCCTCTGCCTCAGCATAGCTGAATGAGGAGAGTTCAGTACACGGAACTGACATACTGTGAATCTCAAACATGTTTTCTCCAAATACAAATCACACATATGTAAAAAAAAGGTGGTAAAACCGGCTGATTCAAAAATCCTAGACAGTCTTAACTACGTCCCCAAACGTAACATACACCAGCCCACTCTAAAGCCCAACGGACCTGCAGAACCTGCAACACATATTTTCTCACTCGAGGGGCACAGTTTCCACAAGAGCCCCTGGCGAGGAAAAAAATATACGAGTATATATACTGAGAGCCATTCATGTAAGGTTATTTATTAATAGTGGACTTAGAAGGTAAGTCCTATTCAGTCCTATTCCCAAAAGGCCCCGTTAGCAACTTACATATTTGGAACTGTTCAATTGCATGGTTCCAACTATCTTAGCAACTAAGTTGCTAACACTGTTATCAGCTATGCCTTTGGGAAACATACCTCAGGTTAGCAGGAGAGTAGCTAACAACAGTATGAAGTCTGTGGTACTGACATCAACAATCGACTTCTGCACTGCCTGCAGCCTGCTTTTCGTTAGCTAATCAAATATCTAATCGATATTATCAAAAAAATTAAGCTGAAGCTCATTACCAAACAACACATTTATGAGCTTCTCAACTTGCTGTTTGGAGTTCTTGATAAAAATTGCGTGACGATGCTAGCATCATAAAATCATTTGTTGACTGAGATGCAAAATAATTACAGTGTTCTTGTTACAATGCTAAAAACACAAGTCATGACTATGCCAACGCTGTGCCTAGACTGGAGTGGGAATATTACAGTTACATGTGGCAAAGCAGATAGAGTGCACTCAAAAGTAACAATAAAAAGTATGGTAAATACATAAACCAGTAACATCGCTATTTATCATTATCAAGTCCTATGTCCATGATTGTACATGACTGACAATGCAGCCAGTTTATTTTTATTTACAGCACTATCACCCGAAACACACGAATAGTGCATTGTGCTGAAACAAACCCAGGGCAATAGGAATTTTTCAGATCCGTTATAATCTTATGAGACCACTTTTACATATGTGGTCCATTGTTGACTGATATGTTGTTATAAGATGCACGCCTGTAGTAATGGTGATTTTGTGTGAGCCACTACAGTGTCTCACTGAAAACTTACTGATTGGGGGTGAGGGGAGGGGATGCGGGGGAGAGTGTCTCACAGCCACATTTAAAGGTTCCATAGAATGCATGTTTTTTCAGTATTTTAAATTGTTCTCTGTTGTCTACATAGATCAGGGTTATTCAAATCACGATCCTCAAGGGCCGAGCAACCCTGATTTTCCAGCCTTCCTTTACCTGCGAGCCAGGTGTGAAGCCTCTGGCCAATCAGAATCGGTAATTGTTAATCTAACTACCTGGGAGAACTGAAAACAAGGCCTGGATATGGAATGGAGGGCCGGATTTGAAGAGCCCTGACATAGATGGTATGTTAACTTAGTTTGGTCAAAAAATTCCCAAAAGCAGTTTTATAGGCCCGTTTACAACCATGGTATTTAGCCCTAGAGTGAAATAGGCCGTTGTATCATTTTTAATTCTCTCTTGTTTCTCTTTTGACTCAAACACAAAAAGCTCATTGGACCTGTCAGCCCAGGGCTCCCAGAAAAGTTAATCTGCCCCTGGCTAAGACGACAACCTGCTGACTCGTGAAGCTCCCTCCCCTTCAGCATTAAACATTTCGCATAAGATGCCTCTTGCACACACACCTTTATATTGTCCGGCCTATGCAGCTTCGGGGGCCACCGCAGCCAAAATGTGATCGACTCCCCTCCCTTCCTGTGGGAGGTGAACCAGGTGACGGCTGAAGCAACAGTCTGAACCCAAGGTCATCAGAACCCTTTGCAAGAGAATAAAATGCACATCCTTCTTCCAAAGGAATCTTTACTAACTGCAAACACATACATCCATGGCCACATATCTTCTGCATTGACCTATGAGGTGCCAAGAAGTTTCTGATTGCCACATCGCCAATCCAATCACAGCAGGAGGCCATTACAGGCGGCTGTAACAGGGTCAGGAATCAAACAAGCGCGTCACTCTGCCGTCTGTTTCCTGACAGGAAGGGAAGCCATGCCAGACCGCTGACTTAGGTATATAAATGGAGACAATTAGCAGGAACTAGTGAGAAAAGGGTGGAAAAAAAAAGAAAAATAGATACAGCCTGGCAAGCAAAAAGTCTTTATTGTGACAGGGAGTGGGAGGAGCTGGGGGTGGAGTCACCGAGAAGCACGGAGGGACTGCACCGTACTCAGTGCCAGGACGCCCACGCTCCTCTGAGGGCTGAAATTCTTACAGGACAAGAAGATAAACTTATGGCTCAGACCAACCAAAACAAGCCCCTCTGTTCTAGGCGAAGCGAACAAAGCTCACGACTGCAGTGGCGAGTGTTGAATTATGGTATTTACAGTTTTTTTAGCTGCAATTTGTTTGGAGTACAGGAATAGTGTTTATAAAAACAGCGGCATCCTCAGAGAGGCTGCCAGGCTGCTGCAGGCCTCGCGCAGGGCGTGCCACCCGCGCGCATATTGCCATGGCAACCGTGCGTGCCCCTCGATCATACACAAGCGTAAGCTCTCCCGGTGGTTGTGGGGAGGTGGAGGCCCCCGCATGACCCGTGCACACAGACATCTGGAGACGTGCATGGAGATGGGGGAGGCGTACTGCGAGGAATTGCAGGAGTCAGGGGTCACGCCGTCGGAGGAGCTAACAGCATGAGCACCCAGCTAGAAGCACAAACACAATCTGGTTCGGATCAGTACTGCTGCTGTTTTGTAACACCAACATGCTGCCACAGCTACTGGGTATTTGACTTGGCTTTTAATGAAACAGCTTTTCATCATGCAGCACCTGAGAGTTTTTAAGAAGAGTGATTCCGGGTCAGGGCATGCCATGACATCATTACCTCTCCAGGAATTCCGGAAAAAGAAAAGGCTAATGACAACAGAAAATTACATGTTTGCTTAAAAGTGGTTCCCCAGGGACAGCTGCATACGTATTCCAGCTGCATGACATTTACCTCAATTTAAATGCCTCCTAAGGTATACTGGTGCTCATTTTCAATACTAATTTCTGATAAAAACAAGGTAAAACTGCATGTGTGCAGGTCAGTAACGTTCCATCCATCCATCCTCCATCTGCTTATCTATTACCGGGTAACATAGGCGGCCTGGAGCTTATTCCATGCAGCACAGGGCACGAGGCAGAGGATGGGATGGCACTTCGTCACGGAGCAAGTAATGACTCAGCAGAAATGATCTTTAACAATCTGATGAACCTTTCAGCTGCTCCATTGACCCCACACTAACTGACTCAAACAGTCTAGAAATACTGCAAAACCCAGACCCTTGGAAACTCAAAAAAAAAAAGAGAGGACTGTTTGCAGAAGAAGTGGAACCTGGCAGGCCGCCCTCACCGCGGGGGAGTCCAGCCACAGGCCTTAAGTGGGCTGGCTGAACAGTGCGGGCTCGTGGGGCCGGCAGCAATGCGAGGGAACGGCACCTCTCTGAGCCCAGCCGGGAGAGGCATCCAACCGCAGTGACTGAGCACTGAGAACAGAGCTGACCGAAGCTTTAATCCGGGCGTCTTACTCGGCATGTATATCCCCATACAGCGTTGATCCCCAAGAACTAAGTTGCTATGGCGGCCGTGTATTGTGCTAAAGTACATTACATTAGGTAGCATCCTCATTGTTTCCTGTCAGGCCTACTGTATGGTCTACCATCCCCCAACACACAACAGCAGAGCTGCATCAAAATGCACAACAGATGTTTCCTGAAAGCCAAGGATGGTTTGAAGGGCAGGAGAAACGGACAGCTTATGGTACACATGGCTGAACAGCCCACACAGAACAGGAAAATTGATGCAAGCCCTCTGTCCAGAAACCATCCCAGTAAATAACAAAAATGAAGCTCCAACCGGCAACCAGCATTATTTTTCCTAGGTGTGCAACCAAACATCGCCTGTAGGACTTTTTTTCAACACACGGTCAAATTTGCATGCGAGGCATAGGACAGGCTTAACACGAAACAGAAAAACATTACGGTTGACAAGTCGGCCGCATCTTCAAGGGGAAGCGGCACCAGGAAGACAGACACACACTTCTGACAGTGTAGCTGCTCATGCAAGAACGAAAGAGCCATTCATCAACGGTGGCTGAGGACACAGAAGTCGTAATTTACCGGTATCCTGCCTGCCTGCTAGCACCTCTCAGGGATGAGCTTGGTAAATGTGGGTAAAATGGAACATGACTCATGTCAAGCTTTTACCTGACAAGTAAGTATTGGAAGGACACTTGTGTCCCTCCCATGATCCTTTGCAGCTGGCAGGCTGCTATGACAAAAAACAAGACAGTGACCTGTATGGAATACAACAATTTCAATACAAATCCTCATTCACTGAGCAGTTATTTTGCACTTGTGCACTTCCTGTTACCTTTAATGAGCCTGGCCATTCTCCTCTGACCTCTCACACCACTGCCTAATCGGATGTTTTCTGCTGTAAAACATAGATCAAGGTGAGTGGCCGTTTCTGAGAAGCTGGAGCTACCATGTTTGGCACCAACAAATCACATCACATGTCTTAGCCATGCTAATACTTAATCAAAGACTAAGCTAACTTCTTGACCTTGTCTGTAATGGTGAATATATTCAGTTGCAGCCACATGATGTGTTATCAGGCTGGTTACATTAGCAGGCAGGTGCACCTAATAAACAGCCTATTATTGTCCTTCAATCCACATGCAACCCTACTTTACCTCTTGTCATACGAGCCCTGCGAATGCCCAAGTTTGTAGCCTCTATGACCTGACCAACCTGCACCCAAACGGGAAAGTCACATGACCCGACGCAACAGGAATGGGAAAAGGGCGTGTCACATACAAGATGCCTCGTGGTTTGAGTCAGGGGCCTAGAGGGAGCCCGCTTCTAGTGGTGCACCAAAGTGGAAATTCTGGCCAATACGGATAACCAGTATATTTTTGTCAAATATGACCACTACCAGGGTGGCATGGTGGTGCAGTGGTTAGCATTGTTGCCTCGCACCCCCAGGACCAGCTTTTGAGTCTCTGCCGTGGCTCCATGTGTGTGGAGATTGCCTGTCCTCCCTGTGTTGTCATGGAGTTTCCGCCATGTACTTCTGTTCCCCCCCCCCCACAGTCCGAAAACATGCTGAAGTTAATTGTAGTTAATGCCGGGAGGTGTGAGCGTGCCCTGTGATAGGCTGGTGCCCCATCCTGGGTTGTTCCCTGCCTTAGGCCCATAGACTCTGGACCTCCGCAAGCCTCCGCAACAGGACAAATGGTTACAGAAGATGGATGGATAACTGACACCAATAACTAGCTGAGCCCTGCTACTCTGTAGCGAAGCTGATGTCAGTAGCATTACTTCTTAAAATCGCATGTGTTTGTGTGTAGTAGCCACATTATACAATACAGGCATTGAAGTATCATTGAAGCAACGCTGACTTGGGAGACTATAGCACCCCCACCCCCCACCGTGTGCTACGCTAATGCTGTGCAATTCCCTCATGACAGTGCCTGTCCAGAGACAAATGCTTTTGCTGTAATTAAAAACGGAAAAAAGTGTGTGGGGGTATTGTATGTGCCACTTGCTGATCCTGGCAGAGAAAGGCTTGCTGATCCAGGCCGTAAGCCACACTGACTTGTTAAAATGTTGGAGGTAGGGGGTGGGGGCCATATGGAAGTGAATGCCCTCAAGTTTTAGCGAAGCTGGCTGAAGGTGACAACACAATGATACTTCCCCCCCACCCCCCTGCAGAACCTGTTTATGTGTCTTCTCCTGTCATAAAGACAGGGAGCAGAATATGGATAATGGATCAATGCTGCAAAGCCAAAAAGCACCCCCCCCCCCACACACACACACAGAAAATCCCTAGTGGTTATGCAACAGGCAGGAGCAGTAGGCATCAGCAGCCAGTACCAGCTGCAATGCATGTGCGGTTATACCTGCCCACTTCACTGCAGCTCACTATGGCAGACCTCCAGGCCTAGAGGTGGGGGGGGCAGGGGGAGTCTAGTTTATTCAGAGCCCAAATTCAGGCTTTGGACTTTGTCCCCCAGGGGCAGTGGAAGGGCTCTCTGCAGGAACAAAGATGAGAGCGAGAGAGACAGCAAGACAGACTGACGGAGTGAGAAGTGAGCGGGAGATGGGAAGCGAGAGACGGACAGACTGCGAGAAGGAGAGGGAAAGAAGAAGGGAGAAATGGAGAGAGAGAAATCCCATGCAAAACGTGAGTCTAAAACTGTTTCTGTATTCCATCTGTTTCGTCGGCTGTGCCAGTAAGGCGGCACGGTGGAGATGTTAAATCTGCTTCTTCGGAAGCAGACGGCAGCAGGTCCCTGACATCCTGCTCCTCCGTGGCCCCGGGGCCACCTACAGAGGGTAGAGAGGCCTCTCCTGATGGGAACAGCGTGCGGATTTTCCTGTCGACCGGCCAGAGGCCACGAGCCAGGGCCTCTGCTCCCTGTCCTTTCTCAGTGAAGACGGGGGCGGGCAAGGAAATTAGTGGATTGATGTTCCCTGGTCGCCAGTGGGGTGTGAGAAGCGACAAGGCTCCGTCCCCCCGCTAAACCAAGCGGTTATACCTGCCCACTTCACTGCCCCCTCCCGCCTGAGTGGAAGACACCTCAGTGACGCTGATTAGGGGGGTGAGACGCATTTATTACAGCCAGTTCATGATGCCAGGGGACAGTAATGTGCCAGGAACAGACTGCTGCTCCATCTGACACTGAAAACAGGCGTCCGACAGACACACACAGTGCTGCTAGGAAGGCTGCAGCCCACAGGCCAAACATGACACACCTTGACCTCAAACATGTTCTCTGGCGAGCGAGCAGATCCCTCAGCTAGGCCACGGCGGATTCAACAAGCCTGCATTCCTAAAAGCAGAGACGGGTACAGGGCGAGCTACACATACTCTGGACCAGCCCAGACTTTCGCCGAACTTCAAAACCAATTCAATCACTACAGATTCATTCAAGCAATGAAATAAAAGCATCAAACAAAACAACATTTCTTCACATTCAACCCCAACCCAGTAAAACTAGGAACCTAACCAGCAGCATTTGAAAACATCAGTAACACAGAGTTAACGAAAACAGAAGCGATATAATTTCATACCTAAGTAGGAAGCTGTTACGGGTACACAAACAGAGTTTCTTTTAACTTTATTTGATTTCACACCTTAATAAAAGGACATGTTTCAGAACGCTCAGTGTTTTCTTGATCTTCCTGCAGGTCAGTGGAAATGTATCGCTATAGAAATGTGAAGGATTTAATTATGTACAGAGTACAATTTACCCAACAATGGGTAACATTCTATAAAAACTGCAAAGATACTTAAGCATACACAGAGAATGTTATAGTATTTTGGCTGTAATCTGACCTGATGCTTTGCAGGACGCTTGTGATAATAAAATGAAACTATGGGCTGGCACACTGGCTATGACATCAGCAGGCTCACTACTCCACGTCCACATCCTAACCTGAGAGAAGTACCTGGCCTTGGTCAGTCAAAACGCAATGGGCCTCCATGGGTCAACCGGGCCTCGAATTGGCACCTGTTCAGCCTCCCACCATGTCTCTGCAAACTGCAAGGCCTGGACACCAACAGACCTGCTGTCTGGGGTCCTGTCATCCTACCCCCTTAACAACTGATGACAGGAAATCCCGACACAAGCATGGACATCAGATGACAGCGTCTGAGTAAAAACAACTGGAATGGACCTGAAACTCCTCCTTACCCTCCACATCACGGCTGCTCTAACATCCAGAATCGAGGGCCTGGATTCCAATGTGGAAAACTCATCAAAGTTCCATCCCGCCTGGAGGTTGCTGACGTCACCAGCGGCGAGGTCACGTACACATGCAGCCCCCACACCCCCTAGTGGGGTCTCAGGTCAGCTTTTGCTGGAGGACGCTGTAAACCACACCGCGGTCAGATGAGCAACAGGTGTTTCGCTAATTACCATCAGCAGATATTTAATTAACGGCGAACATCTGAAGCGAGTACTGCAGAGGAACGCAAGGGCAGGCGAGAATACGAAGATTAGAATAAGCAGCAAAGCAAACACTTGCAGACACACATACACACACACACACACACAGGTTTGTAATATCTTTGTGTGGGCACTCCATTCATTTCTACTGGGGAAAATCTAATACCAACATGACGACCTTAACCCCAACACAGCCCTAACCTTAACCAGAAGTAAACAAACAAAACACAAGACTTTTTAAAAAAGGAATTTTTACTTTTTTACTGCATTCAGACCGTTGTGGGGACCTGAAAAATGGTCCCCACAATGGCAAAAAAAAATAAATCAGGTAATCAAGTAATATAAACCTAATCCACACACACACACACTATCTCGCGGAATGCTAATATTAGGCTGACGACATACAAGGGTGCTGACACCTGGTTACTGCACAGACTGTCAAAGTGGAAATAAATACCACATAGCATGTGCATATATGCAGAAATTACGAAAACATTATCAGTAGGGATGCACCGATCCCACTTTTTCTGTCCCGATACCAATACCGATACCTGGGGCTTGGGTATTGGCCAATACCAAATACCGATCCGATACCAGCGTTTAGTTAATAAGCTGTAGGCTTTTACCTCACTGTGTGGAAGAGACTGTGATCATTCTTTTATATGCAACACAACATCAGGCTTAACATAAACCTTATGTACATGCATGCGTTACATTTACCATGTGTGACTGTAAAGCCTGGTTTATACTTCGGCATGGAATCGACACCGTAAGTATGACATAGCTGTGGACCTACGCCGCAGCCTGACGTGCACCTCCCCAGAAACATAACTACACGTTGAGGTGACACAGACCGCAAGAACTACGATTGGTCCGTTTGATAATGTTTCTTTTTATACACGAGTGAAGAACGCATATACCCAGGTGTACTTATATTGGTGAGTGAACCTGAGGCCTTAGTTATATCTAACATTAAATAACTTATTTATTTCATGTTAGATACAAATAATGCTCCAATTAATTTTTCTCTCACTTCTCCAGAATTTCTGCTAAAATTTGTTTTCATGGCTCTCTCCAAACTCTGCACTATGGTGCATCTTTAGATGTTTGATTGAATTGCTTGTGTTAAATGACGTGCTGTCACTTCTCCTCTTGACACTTTAGCAGCACGGAGCTTACAGTCTGCTCTACTTCTGCCGTCGACCCTTATCTTAAAATATGTCCGAACTGCCAACATCCTCTGTGTATACTCGCCGATTTTCCAGTGCCGGTGTTTTCTGCATTTATCCTTCCGGTTGACAAAACTCTTGTTAGATGCCAAAATCTGTTCAGGCAGCAAAAATGCCGTGGCTTTGAGTTTCAATGTAATGTTGCAATTAAGTGGCATTAGTTCTTGGTATCAAACAATTTTGGTGAGTACAAGTATGAGCATATGAATGCAGTATCAGGCCGGTATCCTAATCCCAGAGTTGGGTAATTCAGGTTCAGAGAGTAAAAGTCCAGAACCAACCAGTTGAGCATAAAGAGTTACAGTCACAGAGTACTCAACTGGAGGGTTGAAACAAAATCCTGGTCTGGACATTTACTACAGTCACAGAGTACTCAACTGGAGGGTTGAAACAAAATCCTGGTCTGGACATTTACTCACTGGACCTGAATTACCCAACTCTGCCTAACCCTAACACAAATCATCAGTGTTTATTGGCATTGAGTAGCGGGGGGGACGGACGACCTGGACCAGCAAGCTCCCCGCAAATAAATAAATAAACATATAAACCAACAACAACTTCTGCTCTGCCTGCTCAGTCTGGGCACGAGTTAGATGTATCTATACCACAACTGCTGTTGAAGTCTTCAATCTGATTGGTCAGAAGGCTGATAATTCTCCAAAAACTAGACATGTACTGCCAGACGAATCACTAGTAAATTAATGTGCGGTTATCTTTAGTTCTTAACTAGCATAATTTAAATTTTCACCAATGGCCCACTATACAAAAATGACAGAAACTATAAAAATAAACATGCAGTCAGTTTTTTAATGCCAAAATAATTGTCTGATGTAATGCATTGTTTACAGTCCTGTGTACCTGCCTAAATGAGATGGTACATAAGTTTGGTTTTAATAATCGTCACATGTATTTACTGTACGTCACAAAGGCAACCACCCCCTGCTGTGACTCCACAACCATGCCTTTAAAAATGTATAATACATGACTTGTTGTGCATTAAACCTTACATATATATCTGCCAATTCCCTTGTAGACTGTGACAGGCAGTCATATTATAATGACAGATTATATCAGTTTATACCCAGGTTAACACTCTAAACCAGAAACCATTATGGAGCACGAAGAGCTCCAAAAGCAAGAGCTAACAGCAGTTTAACATATTATATAACAAAGTTCCCTCATATCAGCAATTTGATGCTATGTCAGTTCGAATAGATGAACAGACTTCAAGACATTCAGGCATCTCTCAGGACGCCTCAGCAGGGACACTGCAGGCCCCAAGCATCTCAGATACTTGACAGCTGATGGAGGCGGCAGCTCTTATTATGCGGGCTGGAGTGGTTTTCAGTGAAATCCTGGCCACTGGGCATGGCGGGAGCCCCTTAACCCAGCTGTGAAGGCATCATCTCGCCCCAGAGGGTAAAGACGGAGGAGGACAGCAGGAACTAGGCATTTTCCTTTATAAAAAGGAAAATCTGATCAAATAGAAAAGACAGGCAATGTGTAACAACTGTAATCCTTCTATCCTGGAGCAGGCTGGTCTCCCAGGGGCACTTCTCAACTTCTGATGGAGCAGATATCTTCTCCAACTGGCCCATGCCTGCCACAGTCTCCTGGGACTGCGACGCCAGCCACAAGTATGCAAGAGACCTCTCGCTGTCAATACAAATAAAGCATGTTGCCGGACGGCTAAACCTCTTTGACTGTCTGGGATGATTTTACAGGAACTACGTTTTTTGTCTTTACCATGCTGAACAACTGGAATGGAGCAATTCCACAGTGATAACAGGGGCCGACAGATACGGCAAAGAGCACAAATTGCCACGTTCAACCATACAGAGAGCAAAGTACGGTAAAGGTGTACTCACAGTCCATAGAGAAGATCAAGTCCCCGGAAACATCTGTGTCCAGCATCTACAAGAGAACAGGCATCTTTAATCCATGTGGTTCAGGACTCAATTACAGATAGTAAAACAGTCAATGAAAAAGCAGCCATTAAAGTAACCCGATCTGATCTCAATGCTTGTTCTATCTAAGCTTTTCTTTGGTTGTTGTCTGAACTGAAAGCCAATATTCCATTAAAAAGAATGATAACTGCAACCATCCTGGGCAGCACAGGGAATAACTGGACAGGATGCCAGCCCACTGCAGGACACAAACATGCATACACACAAACACACACACACACACACACAAACACACACACACGTGCAATCACACAGCACGGGAAAACGTAAAGGTACTTAATTGCCTGCCTACCCAAAATAATGCTGTACAAACACAGGAAGAATATGCAAACTCTCACGATGCACTGAGAACCATAAGGAAATTTTCATATATTATGCTTCATCTAGTGCAGCATTATCTGTGCCAAGAGAAAGAATAAGCACTCCTGACAGAGATCTAACACCTTTACAAGGTTGTGGGGACAATGTATGGCAAGGTGCTGAACAAACTTTCACAAACAGCTGATCCACCACACAGCCAGCACTGCTGTTCCGCGTTAAAGGAAGGGAAGCTTTCCACATGGAGAATTACACCAAAGAACAGGTCCTCCACTGGGTGCCTCTCCCATTCAGCCCAGCACAGGCCAAAGTCAGGTTTCAGAGCTCTGAGACAATCAACAAATAAGTGAGGAGCAGAGGAGGGGAGAGACACAGGTAATAAAGAGGAGCAGAGGAAGAGGAGGAGGAATGAGAGAGGGAGAGAGGTCAGGAAGTGGAGATGTTGAAAGGTGGAAAAAAGGGGAGCAGAAACAGAAGGAGGGAGGGAGAGGGGGAAGGTTATTTATAGACCCTACGTCTACGTTGCTCTTCACTCGTTCATTTTTAAATTACAGTGATAAATCAGCCAGCTGGGAATTTGAGCTTAGAGCCACCACTCACGGCTATTAAAAAGCTCATTCAGGGGGGGCACTGCCAGAAAACAATGCCCATGGTCACGCTCACACGAGCCTCACGAGCGAGCGGCGCAGATCCCATCCCCAGGAGAGCACCGCTTCCAGTTTCAGCAGCTCTCCCAGCTAAACCCTCAATCAACCACACATTTGATTTTAAAATGAAATCACACTTTCATGCATATACATAACCTGAAGGTATTTCAGTGTACGGGAGCAGCCCTGGACCTGTTCTGACTGAATCCACAGACTGAAAGAAGCCAGAGAGTTCCACATGGTGAGTGTGAAAGTGCATGTTGCCGTGTGAGATAACGAGTGGCTTTGTGTAAAATAAGGAGGCACTGATTATTTGTGCAACATAAATGCACTTCTTAGCACCTCTGCACCCTAAGGCTGTAATATGGCCTTTACCTGGATGCTAACAGTTAAAATGGACCTGTTGCACTCAGCTAGGTCCGGTTTCCATTGTACTGAAATTTTATATATGGTTAGAATATAAAGGCAATGAAATGCTGTCCTAACTGTTTGACTACACTAAGTTATCTGAATCGATTATAAAGATTTTTCCATCTGTTACAGTCTTAATTACCAAAAATTTCAGTTACATTAGCCATTGATTTTCAGCATCACCAAGGTTCCGTTATGGGCTTGAGCCAGACTGCATGTTGGAGCCAGGAAGGGGATACTGCACTCCCGGTACCGGCCTGGGAGTCGGGGGGCGGCTGTGGCCACTCCCCAGCAGGAAAAAGGCTCTTTGCCTCATTCATGAACCTCCCCCCACCCAGTGATGACAGGAACCTGCAGCAGAAGCCCATTAGCATTGTTCTGCAAATTTGGCGGTGGTGGTGGCAGGAGGCTGAGACTTGACAGAGTACC
>JAODLD010000046.1:36499224-36538597 GCA_026781065.1 Mormyrops boulengeri | reverse complement strand
GCGCTGCGGTTGACCTCCGCTTGACACGGACCAATACGGCCTCCTCTTTTTAGTGGGGTCGGTGGTTTGGCGGCTGGACGGTGCTCGGGTGGGCGGACACGTGGGGAACTGGGGGGGGACCGCGGGGGGAGGGGGGTGGCAGGAGGCCGAGACTTGACACAGTACCTCAGGCTGCAAAAGCTGCGCATCTGCAGTCGGCCATGGCCGCTAATGTTTCCCGAAATCTAAGCGTGGCAGGGGGAGCCCACTCACATTTCAATTCTTAATTTTTAATTTTATCCCCAGTCGTTTCTGATCCCCGGTCGTTTCTCACACGTGTAATCCCTTTACTGCCCCGCCCTCTTTTGCACCTGGCGAATCAGCTGCCTCTGCACAGGAGGGCTGTGCCCCGATAGGAGGAACCATGTGACCCTCACTGCTACTTGGCATAGCGCTCGGGGGCGGGGCATAGCTGACCCGTCACCACTCAGCAGTCCCTGGCATCATCCTGACAGCCTGCCACCCCATGCCTCACACCAGCAGCAGTGGCAGCATCTTCATTAATTGTAAAGTCATGGGGCATTCAAAGGCAAGAGACAAACCTCCCCGAAACCTTCTATTCTGCCCCCACAGTTGCCCTCTCAGACACAGGGTGGGCCCCAAAGAGAAGATGAAAATGAAAGTCAGAGAGCTGGCAGGAACCGAATCCCGAAAAAAAGCAAAACATAGTGTCAAGCATAATTAACACGGGCATCCATGTCTCTCACAACCCCAGAGGGCTGCATACACAGCCACTCTGACGAAGAACCTCCAGACAGAAATAAAACAAAATCTATCCCCCCCGGGCAGTTAACAGATGACAGGAACAGAAAAAAAATGTTGACAGTAACTGTTTGGGGAGCTTAGGTGTTACGGGGATGCAGCACTGACGGGGAGTGGGGAAACCTGACTGTGGGGAAGAGAGGTCAGACGCTGAACCCGCCAAGGAAGCCGGGGAGGAGGGGCGACGACTCCCCACCGGCCGAAAGGAAGCTGCGTGTTTCTGGAAGATCAGCCAGAGGTCACTTCCTGTACATCAGCATCCTCTGGGAGGTGACACGCTGGAGGTATGGGCAACAAACCCAGAGAGCCACGAAAATAAACATTTCAACTGGAAATCTGGTGGATAATTGCTTTAAGGTGAAGCGGAAGGCAGCATGGGCCGAGCCAGGGCCAAGCGGGGGGGCGCGGGGGGTCACCGCTGCACAGAGCAAGACTTCTGGGATTCTGTTAATGGTGCTCATAATGGATAAAGGATTGGAAGCCATAGAGAGCAACACACTAATAATGATAGCGACACTGGCTCAGCAAGATATCAAAAAGACTCAAATGTTAAGCTACCTCCTCTGTCCATATGAATGGTACATGAAGCATAGGTACTTGCTCTTATGTTCAGAGCAGAACACCGTGTCCTTCCCCTTCTGCATTTTCACATAGAGTAAATATGGTATTTTTAAGTACCAAACATGCACAGAAGGCAACTGACTCCTGACCTACAGTATAGCTGCCTCAATGAGTTCGCCTGAGTGTGCAGTTTAGGCCTGAGTGGTAACATGCTAACGATCCAACTGTGCCAAGTCCCAGTGAAGATCCAGTCAGACCACACTGACATCACGAAGGCCTGTTTTCTGCAGAGCCCAAAGCCATCAAATTTAATTCCCTGTTATCCCAAAGCAAACTTCCTCATTTCACCCAGGATGCCCGCCAGGTGAGCACAACCGCAAATGTGCAGCTACGCGAACGTGCATTTTCCAGACGAGCGACTCACAAATAATTCTCAGCAGATGCTATAGGCAGAGAGGCATGGAGTTCAAAGGTCAGAAGGAAGCAAAATGGCACACACTAAGGATAACACATGGGATAAACAGCAGCTGCTTTTGTTCAACAAATCCCCTGAGGAGGACAACACAGGGTCGTCATGAAACAAGCATTGGGCAAAAAGCAAATCCTGACGAGAGTGTCCTTGTTTGGGGTAGAGATGTGGAACGGGGACGTGAGAGCATGCCCAATGTGGCATACACTCAAATGAGGTCAGGAGGTCAAAATCTCTCAGGGTCATAGAGACCCCTCACTCTTCTATAGAAGGGCACCTGCAAGCCTTCCCTACCTTCCCTCGCCCTCCCGTCTCCAAGGACCAAAGTGACGCCAGTCTGCTCGCTTCCATGGAACACGGCACATCAGAAGCGGTTACCCAAACTTTTAAAGGCACAGTGTGAGTCGGTATGAACAACCCAGATACCCCATGTCACGTATGACACTGTGAAGGGCAGAGCTTGGAACATAGTGACTGTGACGGAATCACAGAACGACTTGCTAATTCGACCCCGATTTTACAAGCAAGACCCCATTTGAATGGTACCAGGATCAGCAAAGTTTAAACTGCTGCTAGTTACCCTGGCAACAGTCAAACTGTTTCTCACCAAGCTTACTGTAGCTGAGGATGGCTTTTGAGAGGGGTGTTTATATCCAAGCCTGTCTAGGATCTCACCAAGAATAAGTAATCAACTATGCGTTAAGCCAAACACACTTGTGCCAAAAAGAGTTCTACAGGCAAAAACATCCTCACCTTCCTTAACTGTCGCTATGGATGTGATATTAAAAAGATGCAGGGGCTCAAAATCTCTTCAGCCACTTGAGACAGACAGCAGACCAATAGTGCTTGCACTAGTTTCTTGGTTAATGTAATAAACCAAAGTCCTTTCCGGCAGCACCAGGCATCCGGGAAGCGGCAGGAAGGCGGGCAGAGTGGGAGGGCCAAATGAGACACGCTCGCCAGGCGGCAGATGGCACAGGCAGAGAGGTAGAAGGTCGGCGGTGCGGTGGGGGTGTGCAAATGAAGCACCTGCATATGCCAGGCATGCAAATCAGGCCATCCACAGCCCCACCTGGGCAGGAACACTCGGGGCACACAATGCAGTACACTGAGGGAACATTCAAAGCTCGCTCGGAACACTAGGAAAAAAATATCTGGGGGGTATGGAAACGCTTCAGGCAGTAGGTCTGTGCTCCTTTACAAGGAAGCCCCAGCATAATAAAGAAACAAGCCAAGGCCTCAGTTATGAGGGAACACTTTTAATTTAAAGTGACTGAAAATCCAGTCCTCGCATGAGCACGACTGCAACGCAACAGCATAGTAAAAGACGACACTCACAGACTTGCCCGATAATGCAAGAGTAACCACAGATAACTATGAGCTACGTGCCCTTTAAGCTCTTGGCACAGCCTAGCTTATCTTTGGCTTAAATTATCTAGCTTATTTTATGACTCCTGTATCTCAAGATAATCACAAATAAAATGAAAGGTTAGCCTCGTCACTTAGCTGCAATGTATATTAATTCCTATGGGTATATTTGCTATTAATTAATAGTAAATTGGTTATTATGTACGCCATGTAAGGTGATTCAGCTAAGTCATATGTATATATTTTATATTGTATATTTTTCAATAAATATTGCAATATTTATAAAACAAAAAAGTTTAAAAGTTACCCCAAATAAACTATAGTCAAATTTTTAATTTTTATCTACCAAAACAGTCTGTGAAACGGGGTGGCGGTGCTGCTGTGACTTTGTGCCAACAAACACAAAGCCAAAAAAATAACTACTTCTTATTTAATATCATCTCTATGGAGTCCAAAACATTTCCATGAAGTTGAAGGTCAATGTCTTTTGGTGACCACTTCTTGTTTTTCTGCTCCTCAGTCATCTTTGTTAAAAACTTTTCACAAGTGCGCCACACTGTCTATGAATAAGTCTGACAGTAAAGACAAAAATGATAAAGACTGGAAAGGGCTTACAGAGCTCACTGCAAAGCAGCGGCAGTACACTGCCAGTTGCAGTTCCTCCAACGTGAAAACTGCACACGTATAATGCGCAATGTCGACATTAACATCGCACATCACAGAGATACTATGAGAGTACTAAGGATGGCACAGTGGATAGCTGCGTGTGTGTGGAGTGTGCCTTTTCACCCGGTGTGTGTGGGTATATCCCCCGATTTCCTCCCACAGGCCTTCAGTGAATTGTAGTACCTCAGTTGAATGTATGCGTGTAAGTGACTGAGCACGGAACAGGGTTGGTTCCTGCTTTGTGACAGCCATAATCTCAAGTTCTTCAAAAGGATCATTTCCAATATCACAAATGTTTCAGGCTACACCCGATGCATCTGCACCTTTGTACTGGTACTGTAACATATCATTATCGATCTTTACTTACTCAGTACAGGGTCACAGTGAGCTTGGGGCCTATCCCTGGAGGCAATGGGCAGCGGACCCATGCCTGATGATGTGTGGGAACATAGCACTACCCACAGGGCCACTGTGTTCCCCACAATACAGAAACACATGGTGAGAAAGAAAATAAACTGAACAGTCTGTGGAGAATGGTCATCAAGTGGTGAATTTTCCTTCTTTCCTCTCTCACTTATAATATCAACATTACAGCACAGACATAAACATCAGGCTAATAGCAGCACCACTTATTCCATTAAATAAAGTGTAACACTACCTCTCACTGTGGTATGTCTTTCTCTAACCTTGTTTGGTGACCAAACATGAAGCCAACCAGAGCGGAGCTTCAGAGGAGCGCCTGGCAAGTCACCTAGAGTGTCTTTTCTCACCCCCCCAGACACATGATGTTTAACAGGCCCAATTTTGTCATCCATGTTTAGGAAATCGAGAACATTGTGGGCTCCCAAACTGCTCCCTCCACCCAACTGTAAACCTGTAAACATGTTACACCCCCCTTTGACACCAGCCTTTTCACTTCCCTGGCAAGTAAAAAACTTTTCACGGGCTGACAATAGGACAGCCATTAAGTAAGAGGAACAAACGTCGCTCCCTGTATCAAGTGTCGGGACCCTTAGCAGGCAGCAAAGCAACAGCCATGGTCAATGTTTAATGAGCTCTGCATCAACGGAACATGCTCCAGTGACGGGCTCGTGGCAAAAGCGCGCTCCAGTGACCGGCTTGTGGCAAAAGCGTGCTCCAGTGACGGGCTCGTGGCAAAAGCGTGCTCCAGTGACCGGCTCGTGGCAAAACCATGCTCTGGTGAGGGGTGCACGCGGTGTCTGTTCCATGGAGGGGACGGTCAGAGGCTGCACCGTGCCATGGAGGAAGTTTATGACAGCAGACATGACAGGAAAAGTGGAAAAAAGTCATGATAAAAATATGCCTGAAACAGACAGTGGAATGAATGAAAGGGGCCACAGAGATAAGAGTCACCTCTAGCACACTCACTGTCACCTTCATGTCACACTGAATCAGCCTGCCGGCACACATGAGCGGGCACGCCAGTGCGCACATGGCATGACACACTAGGGTTGCACAATTCTGGAAAAAATGTGAATCGCAATTCTTTTGCTTAGAATTGCGACCATAATTCTCTGTAACTATTTTTAAATTAAATATTAACGTTTAGTGCACACATTAAACTGCAAAAGGAAACACAACAAAACATGACTGTGCCAAACATATGACTGATCCAACACCAGCATATCAACTTCTGACAACAGAAAGGAAACACTCAAGTGGCCATTCAATTAGGGTAATCAAAACAGCCGAACCAAAGTGCCAGTGGGGGACTTTTTTGGTACTTCGGTACTCTGAGGTGGTACTTGAAATGCTTTCTTTGTCAAACAGTTACACAAAAAGCCTGCCTCTGTAACGCAATACAACCGCCCTCTTGAAAACAATGATAAAAGAGGTAATAATAATAATAATAATAATAATAATAATAAACGTTAAGTGACAGTCTAAACTTTAAACTGATTTTTAAACATATACTAGATAACCTTTCAAAGGAATAATAAAAGTGCAAAACTTGACAATTTTTTGAAATTTTAAAATGTTTTAGCAAAACAAACTGCCTGCGCTATAATGTCCACATACAGGATTGAAAGTAAGAAAAAGTCTTAATCTAGCTGATTGGCGAAGTACGAATTGGTATTAATATTGTACAATCGGCCAGCCCTGTAATATACAGGCATTTTTCAAATTCAGTAAAAAAATAGCCTGCCTTGCGCTGTGATGTCATTCAGCGCTGGTATCGGTTTTTAAGCCAGTAGAAAATTAACACCTTGAAGTAACATACATGTTGTACCTTCTTGAAGTACTAAAAGTAAGGTACCTGGTGAGGTGGGAAAGCGCCCTTCAGAGAGAATGCACAATTATGGGATGCTTGAGAGTCCCTGGAGAAAGGTAGGAGTGCTTCTTTTGATCCAGCTGATGTAATGCAATGCATAAGAACCATTGTAATTTAGAAATGAGATCGCTTAGAGATGTGAATCGAGATCGCGTTTTTTTTTTTTTTACGATTAATTGTGCAGCCCTATGACACACACGCGCGCACACAGACACACACGTGGGAACATACAGGCATATGCACGCGTGCACGCAGGCAGCCACAAAACTACAGACATTCCTCTCATAACAGGCACCTACTCTAAGAAGGCACACCCAGCCACACGCTGGGCCACACCTTCACGCACACGTGTGCTCCTGAACATGGTCGTGCAGACACACAAAGAAAAAGAACTGAAAAACCAGGAAGGGGGGGGCCTCAAAGCATCTCCTCCCCTAAAACTCCACCTTCTCTTTATGTCAAAATAAAACAATTATGCACCCACGTGATATGATGAGAATCCATTTAGGCTTCCTGAATTACGCAGCACGTCTTAACCAGGAATTCATCTGGCTGGGCTGGTAAATGCAGCCGGTGGAATCCTAAAAGAACCGTGACTTCAAGAGTTGAAGACCTCAAGCTAAAACTAAGATAACCTTAGAGTGAAAATCCTAGCACCGCTTAGTGTGATACCACCCAGGGAGGAAATAGGAAGGTCTCTGAGGATGAAGCTTGGCACTGGACCAGCGGATCCCTGAAGAAACCTAAATGCGGACTAAAGGTGGGTGTGCCAATAGAAAACAGGTCATCGAAGAATGTCACTGACACAAGGGAACACAAACAACAGAATGGCGGAGCACCCCGGGGCCAAACATCTACTTGTAAACCTTGGATTAGGTGGGGTTACATGAAGTTCCAGCCCTACCAGTGAACCTAAAAGCTGAGGGACTCACACCTGACGTTCCGGAATAACCAGATCAGCACCCCATGAACCTCCCCGCCACAAAAATAAAAACCCAGAACACACCAGTCTTCTGGTTACATTAGCTCTTGTAGTCAAAGAAGATGCTGAGCTTGCAGAGAAGTTTCAGTCAAAAGTCTGTAACATACTGAACTGGACAAAACAGCCAAGATGATCCCAGCACCATCACATTTCAAAGAAAATAAAAAGTCTGACGATCAACGTTCCCAGAAGGCGCAGAGCAACTGGAGACCGCTCGAGTGGAACAGCAAGGCAGCAGATCGGAAAAGAGAGAAAGCCATTAAGTAAGACAGTTCCACCCTTGTCGCCTCCATTTACTGGCAGAATCTGGGGCCAAGAACTAAACCTGTGTGCTGATTTTTGGAAGCTGGTAAACTGACCCCGGTGCTGGAAGACTAGCTAACACGTCTTTGCTACCCGGTTAACTTTTCTCTACCAGACAGCAAGTAATAGTGCACAAACTGTCTCCATTGTGTCACTACTTGCACTTAGCCATAGCGGGTAAGGTTTGGTGTCCTCTCTTAGTTTTGTTTGCATTTTCTTGTCAGAAAAACTCAAACTCTAAGCAGCTAACAGATTTTTAGATAAACAGGTGCCTGCATATATTTTCTTCGCACGCTACCAAAATCTAATTTCGATGACCTGGTGTGGCAACATTTTGCAGACACGGGGTGGCTTCCTTCACATGGGGCCAGACAGCAGGGTCTCTCTCACTCTCACTGTAATGTCTGCAAGCAGCTGGATTGCTATGGGGGGGGGCAGAACTGTAAGGACAGGGGAGAAGGAGTGAGGAGGAGACCTGAGGTGGGACTGATTGCCAATCCAGACTGGACAAAAAAATAAGCCCAGCTGCATGAAAGGGAAAATCCATCGAGAGAGCGAGGTTATGTTTGCCAGCGCCTGAGCTCTCACTATTACGCTGTGACGTTGCCCGGCTGAGGACACACGGCAATAAATTGGAAAGGAGGTCACGTCCAGGATACCGTCCGCAGAGACGGAAAATCAGGTTAACCCCCGCCCCCCAAATCACTGACTGCGATGACAGCAAGAATGAAGAATTCCACTTTATGCCTTAAGTACAATTTACAGGCTGTGGTGTGCAGGGAGGTGACGAGGGGAGGGCAAAGTGCAGCAGGAAGCATGACAGCGATGAGACCCCCAGAGAAAGGTCTCAATATTTACCGCAGCCTTGATCCCTGACAAAAACCAGGACTTTCTAATGGACGATTCTCAGAGGAGATTCTCCTCACCTTTCATTTAAAGTTTCTATAATGTTTACATCAACTACAGGTTGGATGGTGGAGCTTCTCAGAATCGTTTACATCAAATGAAATCAGATGCATAATCGAATAAAAACAAACATTGCTACAACACTCACATACAAAAACTTTGATACTGCAGCTAAAGAAAATGGCCAAGCATGAATTTTAAGAACTTATTTTGTTTGGGACAGTATTTTATATGGACTCCTTCCTGGTACGCCAGTGTCCACTTGTATTAAATGCTACAGGATTGTTGGATGAATGACTGACCATGTGCTCTGACCTCTATGTGTATATGGACAGCATGATGGGATATTTAAACTAGCACATTCTAATGTACCTGCTCTCATACTTGTAAAAATGGCTAATAAAGCTTCATTTATTTTCATAAACAATAGGCTACTTCATCCCATTTACTTGCCCCTTAAACCCACGGCTGAATGTTAAGCTCACATTGTAGGCAAGCGGGTCGCGACCCCACAGCCTATTCATACGGCTTACGCCCTCAGACTGTGCCGAGGAGTCGGAGATGCCTGATAAGGGATAACGCTTTTGACTGCGCACAGAAATTGTGTCTCTTTTAAGAAGCCAACTTCCTGAGTGAGTATCTCATCTAGAAACCACACGACCGGTTAAGAAGAAAAAGTTTCTTATCGAGAATGGAAAAAAGGGTACTAGCCGTTTTTTTTTTTTTTTTCCTTCTTCCTGTCTCCATCTTCCTGTTTCATACGCACAGAGTAGAGGCGTGCGTCAAGGAACTAAGGTTATGCACGCAGTCACATCTGAGTCAAAGCAGCAGACTGTAGTTGCAAATGCAGGAGGAAGTCATTATTAATGCTGGTGAATTATTAATACTGGCTACATTGCTGGGGAGGGGGTAGCAGACTGGAAAAAAACAAAATGCAGAAGGTCTATGACACCCTAGATGCCTCAATATTACAGATGCTGGTCTCTCAGGTAATAGTTTTTTTCCTCCTGCAGCTGTTCCATGACAGCCCATCCTGTGGGTCAAAAAAAAGAGTGCATGTGAACACATCAGAGGGGGACCCGCCTTTTTCACCAGCCAGTGAGAGTGCACCTCTAGGACATTAGCATGGTGATTAAGGACACAGAAATATCAAAATAGGGGCACAGCTGAAGTATACAAACTTCTACCCAGACAGAAGGCAGCCTTCTGGTAGCACATCGAGCCTGAAAGGTGACGGAGGGGTGTGACCTAACATGAAACGGCTGAAGACCTTTCCAGAAGGTAGGCAGCAGCAAGGCTCAGGAGCTGCATGTAGACAGTAATGTCCCAGACAGGGCCGTGCCACAGCGCAGGCACCGGCTAACCTCGTGGCAGCGGTGAATCGTCAGCAGGTTCCCGTACAACATCGGCAAAAGGTGCGGATGTGGTGCTTTCATAGCCGTGGGGGAACCACACGCATGCTTTGCAAGGGTCAGGTGACCGGAGAACATATGGACGAATTAGCAAGGCTACCGACTGAAAACACTCCACAAGCATTTAGGGACTCCCCCGAGGCTGCGACCATAGATGACAAAACCCCTCCCTGCCCATGGGGACGCCAGGCCTTTTCACCTTTCAGCGGCTCATCCAGTCGCCAGAAAAGAGTGACAGGGGCGCTGAACGGCGGCAGCCGGCCGAACAAAGACATGAGCGGCTGGGTCGTAAATAAGCAGCCCATTCAGCCGCTCCAAACAGCTGAAAGAAGCGTCCTTATCAAACATGGAGAGAAAGGAGAGAACACACGACTGAATTACCTGCGTCTGTAATCCAATAGGCACTGGGACAATAACGAAGCAAAACAGCACCATGGCTGGTGAATTTTCATGTTTGTAGAGTCAAATTAAATGAAACTATTTTTCACTTAAGAATTTAAGCATTCCAAAAGACCTCAAAATTCACAAGAGACAAAAATTCCTTCTCTAATCAGCTATATATATGTGAAATGAGCTGCACACACAGGGAGCACAAATACTGCCATCCTCATGCCCTGCACACACTGTAAGCCTACACTAGGACACCCTGCTAATTAAAAAACACGTAAAAATTCAGGCCACCTACATTCAGATTTACATAAATCTCCATTTGAAAACACTGGTAAACACTCCTGCCCTGAAAACACACACACAACCTTTGTTTGCAGCCAGATTCACGATCCGGTCACAAAGTAAATAATTGAAAATAAAAGCAGCAAGCGCCTCATACACCATCACTAATAAGCGTGAACGCCACACACGAGAACCCTCTAACGTCTCCTGAGGTCGATGCCTCGGAGAGATTCACTCACTCGCTCTCTCACACACACAGACACACAAACACACACAGCCAATTGAACTAGGTAACTTGTGCTAGCACGCTTTTTAGCTGACATGAGGCACTCATCGCCGTCACAGCACAGAGCATTTCATGCATTATCCTGTTTCCTACCACAGGTTAGTCAGCAAGTTCGGGGTGGCAAACAGCAAAATCTAACTAAAGGCAGTAATAATTCTACAAGGTTCAGGGCCTATGTGGCCTATATGGGACACCAAGCTTGCAGTGATGTCCATCATGTTTTTATACCCAAAACAAAACCACCATTAGCAGCCGCAATAAACCTAACGACACTTGCACTTGCATCTTTACTCATGGACCACGTCAGGACCATCCAAGTTCCCAAAGTCTAAACCATTTGATTGTATAAATCAAGGAAAATTTGATTAAAACCGGAGGATCTCATTTATCTGCTCGGGGACAAATGCTTTTAATGAAACATCAGCCAGTAGATGAAGGAGACTCAAGAAGAAGCTGTAGGTTTTACAGGCCTTCTGAAAATGCAGCAGGAAGCCATGTATCTTATAAATCATTCATTCCATGGGGCCCCCCCATCGAAGAAGACTGAAGAGTTTCTACTAAGGTAGTACAGCCTTGAGGATCTGAGCAAGTTAATGGAGTTTCATTTCCAACCAAGATTAAAATACAGACGCTCCTCTACTTATGAACTTTCAATTTACGAACGTTCAGACATACGAACAAAGAGGGCTGTAAGTCAAAATTGTGTTCCTTGGGCTCCCGTTTCCTGTCCGCAACATCAAATCATCAAATTTTTTCTGCACGCCAATTCCACTTAGTATGACTTCTGGTCCCTACACCCGGCGCGGAGCAGCGTAGCGTGCTCCTAGTTCTTTGTACTTGCGTATACCCTTAAAATGATGTTGAATAACGACTTATGAACATTTCAAGTTACGAATGGCGGTTCGGAACATAACTCATTCATAAGTAGAGGAGCGTCTGTATGTCTCTTCCTCTACGATATTATGACTTAAAATAAGGCCTGTTGCACCCCCCATTGCACCCCCAGCTATCTGACCTCTAGTAAACCCAGACAGATGGGCGGAGCCTCAGACTGACTGACGTCTACACCGGCCGGTGTCGTGTGAGCTGAGGTTATTTATTCTGCTTTCACATTCCCAATGAATCACTGCACTGCATTTAAGGAGACTACGTATGTGTCACATTTCAATTTCTTTAATCCTCCAATGTGGCAACTAATCCTACACTCCCTGTTTGTTTATCATTGCCTGATCAGGTGCAGAGTATAACACCTCCTAATGGTCACTGGACATGCCAATAACCAGCCATAAACTGGACACTGGCCAGGTGGCTCCAATGATAATGGACTGCTGGTTCCTGCATCAACGTATGCAAGATCTCTGCTGTCACTGGACCACTTCTGTAATGTCTATGGTCATGTTAGCCTACCAGCTCCGGGGCTTAGAAGTTGGCCACGTACTCCAAATGAGTACTGAATGGTCACAAGGACGTTCCGTGACTTTATCCTGTTGCTTTCCTCCGGCTAAGCAGCCATCCCACAGAGGCTCTCCCGGGCCCCCAGAGGAGCCAACTGCAGGAGCTAAGGGACAGTGAGAAACTCCGGCAGGCATCTGCACTACACCAAGGTTAAACACAACTGTAGTGGCCCCAGCAACACTGGAGAATGTGAAATGAGAGGAATGTTTGACAAGGGCAGGCCCTTTCTTGTTCTCCTCCATCTTTCACAACATCTCCGCAGTTGTAGTGATGTGTGAGGTATCTTCCAATCTTCAGCTCTGCAAAAGAAACCTGTCGAGCTTCTTGGGAAAACATCATCAGTCTGTCATTGTCGTCACCCCTCCACACTCTCTTCAGAGCAGACCACACAGTCATGGCAGCCCGGCTCGAGATGGGCCATACGGGGCAGGCATTGCAAAAAAAATATATGCGCGTGGGTAACATGGGATGCGCCAATGCCTTCAAAGAGAAACGGGGGAGCCCTCAGTAAATAAATAAACACTGCCAGCTCACTGCTATGTTTGGGAGGCAGGGAATACTGCTATTAACCACTGAAAATAAGATGAGCAGCAAGATGGCACACGGTAGCCCTGATGGTCGCACAGGACATGCACTGAGAGCTCCCTGTCCAGCTGCAGTGACCCCACCCATCCGCCGGCCTCCAGCAAGCCTCGTATTCCCAGTCCGCCGTACATGCCGAGCCGGCCGAAGCCAAAGCATGGCTTTCTGCCCACACTGCTGCAGCCATTAACAACGTGTGGCTGGGATCGGTGGGGTGGGGAGGGTCTGTGTAGAGGCAATCAGTATCGTGACTCATTCTTTCTGCCATGGCTCCCTCATAACAGCATTAAAGACAAGCCTAATCGTTTCAGACGGTGTTCAGGCGACAGCCACCATTTCTTCTTCCCCTTAAATGCGCCAGTCTGCTCACTTGCCTGAGGTTAAGGGGGTTAACAAAAGTCACAGAACATACCTTGGTAGAATTTAACACTGTTAAATAATAGGAATAATACCGAGCATGAATGGTGTGTCAACCAGAGCAGCCCAGCATGCCATGTTGCATGCAGAAGGTTTTGGCTCAGATTGACTTTCCTCGCAGAATAGACGGGTACGTTCCCCTCCCCGTGGTTATGAAAGAAATATCTTCTGGGAGACCAGACAGCCGCTGGCCAAACCAGTTCCCAGATATGAACCCAGAGAGCAAGTCACTCGCACTCACGTCTCAGGAAAGCACATCCTTTTATATCTTCCCCATTCCCTTTGGCGCCCCACTCCCCCCGCCCTCCCCGTCCTGAATTTCCCACACAGCTTCTGTTGGGTGTAGCTGGAGCTGGGAAGGTTCATCAATACTTGTGAACAGCTACAAGTTTCATGCTAGGAGAAAGTGGGGAAGCCATAGTTCGTGGGGGAGGGGGGTCACCAACACCCAACCACTCCCCCAAATGTCAATCATGTATCAATGACCACCGCAAACAGCTCGCACTAGTCAAACAAGGTGGGGGGTGGGGGAAGCAAAGACAATACCGAAAGATTGCTTTTTAGAAGCAGGTGAGTAGCCATAACATGACAATAACATATTTTTGATGTCCTGTGTAAATAGGGGTGTCTCCAATGGCCATCTCTTTGAAAGGTACCACCTCTCCTTTATTAAACTGCTTAAGATTCGCTGCAGCAGCAGAAACACATTCATTTTCATTACAGACATAAACACCAAGGGGGATCAGAACTAAACCTGAGGATTTTGCCCATGTGATCATGCCTTTGGACCAAAGACAGGACAGGCAGTCCTTCCTGAAAATTGTGTTTAGTGCACTCAATATTTAGCTGTTGATGTTGGGCGGCATCTTGGAGAAAAGAAGCAAAAACGAATCCAAGATGCAAGATGCTGCTCTGTGCATCGCACGTGTAAATAACAGGGGAGGGGGGTAAAATATTAATGACAGCCGAAGGTTGGCAGAAAGGGCGCAATCGGAGCTGAGCAGCCAAGACGACGGCGGTGGGCTACCTGTTGTTACAACCAAAGGCACGGAAACGGGCGATCAAGCGTTTACAGCCAGAGAAGAGGCAACATTAGGAAAGCTTCCTACACGAAGTCTCCATAAATGCATCAGTTCTAAAATGATGGATTACGTATATGCATATTATATATATATATATATACACATTTTTTAAGGCCGCCGATAAGCCCCCCCTCCCCGGTGTATCCCTTCTATGAGCGCTGCAGAGACGCCACGCAGTAACGCCAAAGCCTATTAAGCATGCCGGAGCAGCAAATGCACAGACACCGACAGCAATCGCATTAAACGCTCAAGTCATTCTGGCTAAATGGTGCACAGCTACACAGCTTGTTAGCATTTTTATGGGGGAGGGCGGGAGGGATGTTAAGTAGTTTATACCGAAAAATAACACGCAAACATGAACGCTTGTACCAGAACCAAAGGTCTCAGAAACAGATCATTGGTAGGCAGGATAAGAACCACTTAACATGGGATCAAACTGACCTCGAAAATTAGCTTTTTATTATAGATCCTACGATTGCGTCCGAGTATTTACATTTATTAATGACCCCGAGTAACCCCGGCGCCAGTTTCCTAGCAACATCGCCGCATGGTCATTAGAGATGCCTCGGTGCTGCTCTCCCTCACATTCGGGTACCACACAGAGACCATCACCTACTCACCGAAAAATGTCAAACTTCGCCCGTCCCTCTCGTGTGTCGGCTTCGCTTGGCTTTTTGAAGACGATCGCCCGTAAAATCCTGTTAGCCCCGATGCGCCAAAACCCCGAGCCCACCACCTGAAACGAAGCCTCGGGAGCGAAATGCGAAGAAGCCCGGGACGCGAATCCTGGTGGGTTTCCTCTTCCGTGTTTTGCCGCCGTCCGTCTCGGTGCTCGCCTTCACACGAAAGAAGCATCGGGGCTGGGCGCCCGAGGAATACCTTCAGATCCGACGAAGACCATCGGGCCACTTCGCCTTCGCCTAGAACGCGAGGATCCTCATGCTGGCCTCCCGCAATTCTGCGCGGAGTACCCTGCGATCAGCGGGCTATCACGCTGAACGGTTTCTCGGGGAAAATGGCCATAAATGCAATTTTGCCCTTGACTTTGAGATCCCCGCGCCGTATACCCTGCCTACGCCGGCTGCCAGATGCACTTCACTGCCTTAAAGCGCTTCTCTAGCGGCGGCTTTTGTTCCGTTACTAGCCAGCTAGGAAGAGGGTGAAGGTGGGAGGGCTCTCCCTACCTTATTTAAAAGAAAAAAGGCTGAATCGAGTCGCCCCAATCTGGCTCGCAGCGCAAATAAAACTGCTCCCAGACGATTTATGTCTGTCCTAGGCCGGGGCAACGGCGCCGCCTATCGGCCAGAGCGCGCAATCGGCGTTTTGCCGGACCGCCGTCTCGCCGCACACAGGAGTGCCTCGAATTCTTGAGCATTGCATTAAAATGGAGTGGGAGTGAACCTTTCTGTGGCTCTAAAAAAATATTCGTTTCGTTTTTAAGTTTCGAAAGGTATGAACGTCTGCTTGAGCAATACAGACCAAAACGGAAAAGGGCAATGAGTCATGCGGTCTAAACCGCATAGACGTCTTTAGGTACATGCGACTGATTTAGACGTAGCGCACTTAAATGGTTCACGAAGGAAAAATGTTCACGAACGGCGTCCACAAACCTTCGGGAAAAGAAGCCGGATGATGTGGAAGTTTTTCAACAAGAGAAAATATGTTACATTCTGGAATTAAAAACAACGCCGACAGAATAAATTTCCGCTCATTAGTGTAACGTAATTTGCTTTAAAAAAAAAAAAACCGCCTCATTGAAAGTTAACGCTTCTGCGCTTGAAGGTCGTCGATATCTAGCGAAAAACTCCACAGTGCAAATTACTCGTGTCGTAAAACACATTTAATGAGAATGTGTACTGCAGAGCAGACGACATACATTTTAGGTGATTCATTCAAAAGCAAGGAAATGCCACCAATTAGAAATTTTTGGTTCAAGTGGACTTGGCAGAAAAAAAAGATTTTGCTTCTCCTACCAGCAGGAGAAGGAACAGTAAGTGGACGGTTCAAGGTTAAATTGCAGTGCATTTCTCCATTAAAACAATGACACAAAACTAAAAAAAAATACATTATAAACACTCGTGTACAATGACGTTACGTTAAAAAAAAAGATAAAATACAAACAAAAGATTGCCAGCATATACAAACTTGTTAAACACGGAATAACGAAAGTTGAATTTCAAAGCACGTTCCAAGTATCTAAGTAATGTAAACGCTCAAACCCAGGTAAAAACAAATTTCCTGTGAGGTGGAAAGGTCGGTTTGTGCAGCACCAAATTTGCTTTATTTTAAAGCATATTTTTTTCAAACCTTCATTTTGAATGCCAGTAAATAAAACACAAATGACGATGGAATGAACACGTTATAAAAATAAAATCTCACAAACATGTATTTAAATATGAAGGCATTGCTCACTGCTACTGGAAGAGTTAAGATGATGTAAAACAGTGAAAAGCCCAAATTCCATTTTAAAATGACCATAGCAAAACTGGATATCAGTGCTCTATATGAATTATCAGTATTGCCCATTTATATTGGTAAACAGGTGCAAAAAACTAGTTTACCCAAATATGGCATTTGTTGCAATTATATATAGTATTCACTTTTCATGAGATATATACAAAGGTAAATATTATATAAACATTAACTTCCTAAAAATATACTTTAAAATCATTGATATACCTCATTTTATATAACAAACCATACAAAATATAAATCATACAGTAATAAAAGTAGCAAATATTGTACAGACATGTACAAGATGGTTTTTGTACAGCTTAACTCAACTATCTGACTGTAATGTATCAAAGGTGCGATAAATCTAAATCTAAAGATAGCCAAGAGAGAAAATTAAATATTGCTGGAGCTTCTCAACACATGGAATCTCTTCAAGGTCATTCGGATGGACCCTAGGTCCTGGTTGATTTTCTCCAAACGCTCTTCCAAAGCCTCCTAAAGGATAAGAACTGAGGTTAACTAAATTAAATTCAGACACATAAATCTACATTCATACAGAATGTATATTTTTATGTATATTTAAGAAAATCGAAATAAGGTAATTCACTGTATCTTAAAATATTTTTATACCTATTTTATGCTACAGAAATTAGCATAATGGATGAGCAATTAATCTGATTAGCAAAATGGGTAGGCAACTCTATGAATCATCATAAAAGTAGTATCTTATAAACTAACAGAGTCTGATTATTACCAGCAGATATAAAGTGTCACAGCCAGTCAAAGACTTACTCCTACAATAAATCATATCATGATTTTATAATTATGATTATTATTACGCTAGATCACAGCCCCTATGAGTTGCGCATCATAAACTCAGCTGATGGTGGGGTTCGTACCTCGTCCAGCTTGGCCTGCAAGGTGACGCGCCCCCCAGTGGCCGGGATGCGGCTCAGCGCCGCCTCGATCTGCCGCGAGAGGAGGGAAGAGGGCAGAGAAAGGAACAGATAGGTAAACAAGCAAACAAATAAATAAATAAATAAATAAAGCATGAACACAAGCCAAATATAGTCCCAGAGCATGCCTGCATCCCAAAATAGACACCATTGCTGTGATGGAGGAGACCTAGAGCTATGTGTTCACCGAGTGTCATAACGAGGCGGAGCGGGGCCTCAGGATTCTCTGACATTTTCCTGGACTGAGTTCCACCCCTCCCTAACCTTTACTAGTGTCCCCTTCCTCTTCATTTCATATGCAAACCAAAAGTGTGTAACTCTTCTCAGTGATTTTCAGGCACCTGTGCATCACACTCATCAATCAAGGACAAAGGTGGACAAAACAGGTTACAATCCTACACAACAAGCTGATTTAACGCTATTTATTTAAACATCTGGATCTGTCTTCAAAAGTCAATCATGCTACGACTTTCTGAAACAAGCTACTGTCTGAACTGACGGTGAGCAACAGGTGTCTGTAATCCTCCAGAAATAAAGGTCACTTTGAGGGGTCTTGCTAAACCAGGAGGGTGGGGGGCTCTCTGGGACTGAGGCTGAACATGTAGAACTCCACCATCTCCTGGCGTTCCTCAGCTCTGCAGAGTTGCTTGGCCCAGAGTGGCACAAACGGGGGAGGAGCTCTGCTAAAGTGACACTTTAGCATTTGCATGCAAACTCACCTGCTGCTTCTCCTGAGTGAGCTCGTCAAACAGGCGCTCCGTATCAGCCAATGACTGCAGCTGGCCATGGTACGAGGGGAGTGTGTCACAAGGACCCAATATTGTGTCCTCTTCACTTCCCTCAGCACCCTGCATCTCCCAGGATACCCGCAGGGCACCCTCTAACGGCTCTGTGTGACTGTCTGGTTCCAGTCCACCGTTATTGGACTTGGTGCGTTCTGTAGGGGTATTCACAATCATAAGGCTACAGATAAATCAACAGAACACCATATGGTAGCTCTTCAATCATTCACAAAAATGTATATCAGTTACACATTTTTCAAAACACTGTTTTCGAAACCACTTGCAAAATTTTGCAATGCTTTGTATATTGCATCCACCATTTTGCAGCACGGTTCAAATTATCAATGGCAAATATAATTCACTATATACTGTACAGATCATTCTGCACTGAGACAACACCAAAACACTCAAGTATTCAGTAACCAACACAAAAAACAGGTGCTGTAGCACTGAGGCTACATTGCAAGTGTTCATCAACGAACATCAACACTATTACATCCATGGTACACTCACCTTCATCTTGTTCAGATGATGTAAACTGGAGTCTCCTTTTGGATCTAGATCCAAGAGAGGGTGACAACGGCAGTGGGGCACTTTGATCGAACCTGTCGCAGCTGAAAAACAGACAATGTACCCCAGGATCAAGCTCACATATTAGGATGGAATTCTCAACAGTAATCCTAATTAAATTGCATTAAATGAATTAATCATATGATTCAAGTCACACTGTACCATGGTCTCGGTCTATTTTAGGTTCATTTAGTTCAGTAATACTTGTACTGATGAATACAAATAAAGCTGTTTGTCTCATTTTGACTCATTTTGAAAAATTCACTCATTCTTTTAACCAATTTACAAGGACACTAACTACATACATTCGGTAGCTAAAAAAAAAACAAATATTCTATAAGTTTTAATACTTATACACTAATGAACAATATAATAACAGCACAAATACACCTGTAATAAACCAAATTATTATTGGTCCGAACACAGAAATGACAAAAACCATAAAATTATAAACTATTTAAAAATGCACTGAATGGCTCACGCAGTTCAAATCAGGATAAGCATTCAATCTAACGTGATTCAAGCTGTGCGATTCATTCAAATCAACAGCTCAATCACTGCTAATTAATTAAGAGCTCAGCTGGAATAAAAATTAGGGTAGTGTCTGTCAGAACCAATGTTGGGAACCAAGTCAGAGACCAGGGTAATGAACAAGTGAAGCTGTACAAATAGTTATGCTTAACTCATCTTGGTATGCCATTAAGTGCTACATTGGCGTAGCAGACCTGCACTCTCGGGACCAAACGCAACTCTGACAAAGAGTTGAGTTCTGAGGCTGATGTATGAGGTTTCCTCCTTTGAGGGTTGGGGGGATGGATGGATGGGTGAGGGTACTGTGCTGGCCGTTACCGAGGGTTACTGCGATACAGCAAGGGAGGTGATTGGCCGAATGCAGTGGAGAAGTTCTCTGTGGGACAGCGTTTTGGGCTGGATTTCACCGAAACAGGCATGAGGAGGGTATCTCTCCTGGCTGCTGAAGACAAACACAAAATAACCCCAAACTGTTTTTTTTTGTTGTTGAAGAAAGCAAGGACCAGTACACGGCATCTGACATTTAGTTAATCCTGTTATTTTAATTAAAGTCTGAAAAAACTACTGTGGTGATAATTAAGATAAGATGAACTTTACTGATCCCAAGGGGAAATTTTGGATATATAATATATAATATTTGTATCCTACAAAAGCTTCACATACAGGTATATTGCTCCAATCCTGCATTCAGATTATGGTCAGGTGGTTATCATCCGTATTGGAAAACATACAAAAATGGACGCAGCTTTACTCAAAGACCTTTCATAAACCGTCAAGCTGCGGAGGAAGCAAGAGAAACAGCGAAACACGTCCACCTGCCACGGAAGCCTGACTGCCCCTGGGGGGTAGGGAGGAGGAGCGGGGGCCATCTGGGGAGAGGCTCCTCTGGGCCCTGGGGATGACTGTGGCCCGCTCT
Source organism: Mormyrops boulengeri (assembly GCA_026781065.1). NCBI lineage: Eukaryota > Metazoa > Chordata > Actinopteri > Osteoglossiformes > Mormyridae > Mormyrops > Mormyrops boulengeri. The sequence goes on along the minus strand of JAODLD010000046.1, from coordinate 36,518,133 downwards.
GATGTGGGCTCCCGCCTGTCACTGTCCACAAAGCTCACCGTGGGCCGGCGACTCCCCAGCCCTGTGAAAAAAATCAATAAATAAATACATATACATGCAGTCTAAGGGTTGGTTTATACTCTATGGATGCAACACATGCTGTTGCTATGCAAACAGTGCTGCTGCTCATATTTGCACACGTAGTTTACGTCAATCTGGCGGACTAATGGTCATGTCCATCGGGGGGCAGTGTGAGAAATCTATCTTGGTTGGCTCCTTCGTTTCTGGTCTTATTTCTTTGTATGTGGTTGTGGCATGAAATGAAGTTGTACACTCACTGCCTCCACAGCAAGTTGCCAATTTCGTAACACTGCTGCCGCATTCTCTATATTCTATCCAGTGCTCCATATCGTATTAGTACTTCACTCTGCCACATATCACTTAATACCTTATGCTGAATGTTGCATTATATGTTGTTAGATATCTTGTAGTAGTTAGGATTTTGTGCTTAATATTTCAATATTAGGGGAAAAAAAAATTGCGATAAATATTGTAATACTGACAAAGCGAAAAAAAACATAAAAATAAATCTCTCACAAACATATCTGCGAGTGATTTAAACAGCAAGGATGAAAATGATTATGATGATGCGTGCAGAACTCATGCAAAAGTAATGGTGGTAAACTTGCTAAACATATACTAGATACTCTTAAAAAGGAACGGTCATTAAAATAGCAAAGCTTGCTAAGTTTTGTTCTTTTGCCAATGAAAATATCCAGTTTAGATCCAGCTGCACATTCTTAAAAATAAAAAAAAAAATCAGATGCTCCTTTAATACCAATTGTACCATATATAACACTTTGTCCTGTGACAAAAGTTGACCATACCGCCCCCAAGATTTTTGGTGGTACTGCATCTTGATTACACGTAAGGTTAATTCCTCACGTAAGTGCACAGACGATGTATGGAATCAACACAGAAAATGCACAGCGGTCATGAAGTGGATGCGTTGTGAGTGTGAAGTATAAACTGACCCTAAAGCACGGTGGCCATGAAGTGCAAAACACACAAAAAAAAACCACAACAGCTCATTTTTATCGTGTCTGGAGCTGTATTTTCCTTTTCAGAATGGAAGCTCTCTAGGCCATAGGGGAGGGTACATGTGGCAGTTAACCTAGTCAAGCCTAGTTAACCATTATTTGTCTATCATGCAGCATGGCTGAGCCTAACAGCAAATTTAATGGATAAATTTGACTAGAAGGCTGGCCTATACTGCGAGTTTGGAGGATAACATTTGCTGTGAGATGCGACATGTGGATCAGTTGATTGGAGCTTCATTTTGGTTACTTTCATGAGATGTGATCTGTGGTCTACCCAGGTATAACGGATATGGGCTGCGAATGGGAACAGGACTCTCCACCTGACCACAAAGTCCTCTGCTAGGCTACCGAGCAATTTTAGATGTATCGGTCACATCGACTTTAGAATTAGTATCGATGGCAGCAACAAACATAAGAGCCAACCACTATCTGATAAAATAAGTCCTTTACTGAGCCTGATGTATACTGCCTCCCTGTGGCCTGGAGCACATCTGTTATTGTAAAGGGCAGTCGACCCCTTAAAAGCAAAAGACAATACATTAAGTAGAAAAAAGCAACTGTGGGTTGAGGAACCATGTTTTCTTACTGCGATTCATTTCGCATTTTAGGGCCAATGTACTACGAAGGTAGATCCTATGTACGTAAAGTCCTCTTTGGTGCAGGATATCAGTGGTTTGTCCAACCCTTGGGCTAACTGCTAACGTGACGTTGTTTGCGTTTTGTTCTCTACACGCCCTCTTTGCATTAGTGTGTGCATGATGACCTGCTAACCCAACAGAATCTGACTATATGTGCTATGCTAATACCATGCCTTTTTATTTTTTTCTTTAAAAAAAAGCAGCAGTGTCCACCACACAAGAACATCACCAGAGTTACCCATAAAAAGGAGGAGCAGGAGGATTAAGATTAAGACAGACGGCAGCATGCCGAGGAGATCCCAGCATCCCACATACCTATGTGACCAGGGGCGGAGCCAGCAGAGTCTGCCTTGGCCTCATCCATCTGGATCAGTGCTCTTATCACTGGGGTTGGGGCAGGGTCCTTTTTTGCAGGATCCTTGGCCGGGGGCCGGTCCAGAGGGCCCACCCTCTCTGGGGGAGACTGGGCCCCTGTGGAACCGTGAAGGGCATCCCTAGAGACCACAAGCAGGACAGGTAAAAACCAACTGTTTTATCAAAGGCAGTATGAAATCAAACCGCCTTCAATTTCAACACCCCATGAAGAAACAGCTTGGCTTACAGAAATTGTGTACCATCCATCCATCAATAGCCAATTATAATATTCAGGGTCACAATAAGCCAGGAGCGTATTCCAGGAAAGACAGGCCACACAGCTGGGGAACACCATGAACAGGATTCCATTGCATCACAAATCACACGCAGACACACAAACATTACAGCCAGTTTAGACACATTCATCTAAACTATATACTTAGAAACCTGCCAGATCATGTTACCTTTAGACAAAACCCCCCCACAGCTATGAGTGAATGAGATACCTGTCCCTGTCACTTTGCTCTGAGGCCTGCTCTGTGCGGCTGCTCTCTGTGTTGGCTGCGCCATTTCTCGGAGAGACGAGGAGGTCCGGGTGGTGGTAAAACCTGCCGGACGGATGATTTGAGCCTGTTAACAATGCAAGCTGTTCCACGCTGGGCATTGTGCTCTATGCATCATCGACCCCATGGTGTCTTGGTACTAGTCACCGCATAATGAAATACATGGCTTACTGTACATTTAACCATTAACAGCTACGCAAAGCCAATAGAAATGGCAACCTGAGAGAATGTATCCACGCGTTAAAGTTGTGGATAACATACAGACTCCTTTCAAAATCAGTGATGACTAACTTATGTGATTTATAAACTTGCTTTGATAAAATGAACACAATGAGATTTAAGAATAAATGTTAGTTTAACCACATTCATTAGTGACCTGTGCTACTATTCGATTATAATTGAGGAAACGCAGGTGAGTGTTTGACAACACTGAGCTTAATGAATAGACACACCATTTTAAAATTTATCATAACACCAAAGACAAAAATGCAAATATTCTTATAGAAGCAATATTAAATACATATTTGAGTAAGACACCTTATCATACATCAAGTACGCAATACTTTCCACTCAAATGAAGTACGTTAAAGGTGCACACTGAAAACGCATGTCAGCATGCACTTGCATGACCGGCACACTAACATGACATGCTGACCCCTTACCCGGCCCCAGAGGGCTGCGACTGGCTGCGGGAGACGTGCCGCGCCTTTGCGTTCTCATACTCCAGCTGCTTGATCTGCGTCTCCAGCTTCAAGACCATCCTGACAGAGAGCAGTTAACAATTAACGAGAAACTTCACCCGTGGGGTGACTCAAACTGCCCCACCACAAACGCTAAAGACGATGCAGTGTTAATTACATTCATCACTCTTCCTCAGCTCCAGGTTCTCCTGAGCTTCTCCAAGCTACCAACCCCAAAAAAGCAAATAAAATGGACCAATTGCTTAAAAAAAAAAAAGAATTTTTTTTGCAATTACCTCTTAAGCTCAGATTTCTCTGCGTTGGACTCAAACAGTCTTTCCTCGGTGGACACCAAACTCTCCTGGCAAAACACAAACAGGATGGTTCACGTACAATTTCAAGATTAAACACTAAAACTGTAACAATATATATTGAACAAATATTTATAGTTTTTCACCTTTGTTCTCTGGTGATCTCTGCCTAATGCCTCATAGTCTGCAAGGAGCTGAAAATATCAGCAATAATATTTGAGACCACAGCAGTGTACAGACAATACATGGATGCAGTGCTGATGCCCATGGGACGTGACGGCCATCACCCACGTCCTGCAGCGCCTTGTGTTCCTTCCTCATCTGGGCATCCATGTCGTCGGCGTCCCTGCGGGTGGCTTGCAGGGCCTCCTCTGCCTGCCTCAGTCTGGCCCGGAGCCTGGCTGCGGAGGCCTCCTTCTCCCGTTCGCTCCGGCACGCCTCGTCGAGCCGCTGCTGAAGGGACCGGGCTGCGTCGCACGCTGCCTCGTACCGTGTCGGCCAGTCCGCCTGAGGGGGGGGGGAGACAGACAGCATTAGCGCCCAGCCCTGCGGTCATACCCCTCACTGTCTAGCACCAGCTCTAACACCAGGAGCAGCTCAAGCTCCCCATTTCCCTCCTATATTAGAATCTCCCGCCAAAAACACACGGAAAGATTTTACATGAACTGCACCTAAATAAATCAACATTCATAAACAGCACGCAACTAAACCATAACATCCCAACATACCTTAACAGCTTTTATGTACATTAATAACAAATAACATATGATAACAACAAACATTACATAAACATAATCTCGTCATGTTATTAATGTATATTAAAGCTTTTAAGGTATGTTTGGATGGTAAGGTATACTTACATGCTCCTTATAAATGTTCTATGAAAACATTATGAAGGTGTACTGAATGTTCTATGAATGCATCATGGAGGTGCAGTTAATGTAAAGCATTACCAAACATGCTGTATCAGAGATAGAACAACATGAAGAGAAACCCATCATTTCATAATTACTTATGGTTAACAAGCACCGAAAGAGGGCACAGTGTCCTTTACACACCAGCCTCAATGAACACAAAACTGGACCGGTGGTTCTTTTATATAGTTAAAGTAACCCAAAGTACTGCTGTGACTGCAGGTTAGTTGGAGCCCAGTTTTGGCAGAATAGTCGAATGTCCGTAGGTCTTTGAGCGAGCTCCAGCTCCATCCCACGGGGATTAATAATCACATTATATAACACAGGAAGAACACACTAACAGAGCAGGGGTGGGATTTGAACCCCTAACCCTAGAGACGCAAGGCTATAGTACAGCTCACCAAGCTGGCCACCAGATGATCAGCCCCACATTAAAAATACACCTTAAATGGAGCTGCAGTCTAAGGTACCCAAATCAGGAGTGTGCAGTTACAAAAAAGAGGTGGTCAGGTTTACCAGCTGCCGTTCCATAGAATGGTTCTTGCTCTCCAGTTCCTGGATGCGGGCACTGGCCTCCGTGAGGGCCCTCTCCAGGTGCTCACACCTGTCCAGCAAGCTCTGATTTGCTTTCTCCAAGTCCAGGCTAGAAGGCTGTTTTGCCAAGTCCAGTTTTCTCTGCAGGATGTTTAACTCAGACTCATAGTATGCCCGCAGGTTGGCAATATGACGTGAGGTTTTCTCCCGCATATTCTGCCTTACCCTGGGAAGGAGAGAGAGGAGCAAGGGACTGCTGAGGAACTGGTTAGGAACAAGAATCAAACAGATGTAAAGGTAAAGAGCTTGTGGGAACCAGTACTCAACAGAAGAAGAATTACTGAAGAAGTGTTGAGTAACCATTAAACATGAGGAACAAGTGAAGAACTATTATCACACAGATGAAGAACCATTATGACACACAAATACAACCAATGAAGAACCATCAAAAAGATGAAGAACTATCATCAAACAGACAAGGAACTGGTGAGCAACCATTATCATACAGATGAAGAGCGATAATCAAATAGATGAAGAACAGCTAAGGATCCATTACCACAGACAAGGAACCAGAGAGGAACTATTATCATACAGACAAAGAGCCATAATCAAATAGATGAGAAACTGGTGAAGAACCATAATTAAACAGAGGAGGAACTCGTGAGGTACCTTTATCACACACGAGAAATCAGTAAGAAACCATAATCAGACAAGCAACCAGTGAGGAACCATCATCACACAGATGAGGAATTATTGAAGAACCACTATCCCATAGACAAGGAACCACAATTAAACAAACAAGAAACTGGCATGGAATCATTATCACAAAGATGAGGAACAGGTGAGGAACCATTATCATGCAGACAAGAAACCATAATTAGACAAACAAGAAACTGGTGAGGAACCATTATCAAATTGACAAGGAATTATAATAAAATAGACAAGAAACCAGTGAAGAACCATTATCACACAGATAAGGAACCGGTAAGAAACCATTATCACGTAGATGAGGAACCATAATGAAAACAGACCAGAAACCTGAGAAGAACCATTATCATACAAAGAACCATAATCAAATAGGTTAGAACCAGAAAGGAACCATTGCCACCCAAGACGAGGAACCATAATCAGATAAGCAATCAGTGAAGAAACATTATCACACAGACAAAGAACCATAATCAAACAGACAAGCAACTAGTGAGGACCCATTATCATACAGATAAGGAACCGATGAGGAACCATTATCACACAGACAAAGAACTGGTGAGGAAGACCAGAAAACTAGTTGAGGAGAATGAAACCAGTGGCCCACTGAAGACCCGTTTGAAGTTAAATGGAGAAGCTGGATGGTCTTACAGAGACAGAACTACCGGGTCGTCCAGGGACCGGCCAGTGGCTGGACTAGGCTCCAGTGGATCCATTTTGGGAGGGCGTGGGCCATTGCCAAGTCCATGGGGGCGCACGACAGAGGCAGCTTCCTTGTTTGTAGGCAGGACAGGGGATTGGCTGGTAGGTGTGACCCCGGAGAGGCTGCTGGTGCTAGAGCTGCTGTCTGTGTCCATGACGTCCTGGCTGGCCTCTGCCATGGAGTCCGGGCTGACTGGGGTGCCCGCAGGCTGATGGCCATGGGACTGGGCAGAGAATGGTTGTCCACTGAAGCATAATGGCGAAGCGAAGCCAGACGTTCTACCCGAAGGCCACATGTACGCCTTGTTGAGGTCAAGGTTCAACACCTGCCACGGGAAGGCACCAGAATTCATTTAAGGCTGTTTTACAGTAAGCCCATCGTGCAAACACCAAAAACAGCAGAAAACGTGCAGACAAGCATGCTGCCTCAACATTTCTCAACTGTGCCAATTATTTTTGTTACATCAGTGAACTTTTTTTAGGCTAAAATAGCTTACAAAAGTGTTAGTGGACTGACTGAAAAACAAACACCATTAACATGCCAATGAAGGAAACAGTAAATTTATAAATTTAAAAGACAAAATCGCAGGAGAGAAGCAGGGGAATAATCCAACAAAACGCAACAAAATAACCTTACAAAACCAAAATCTTAACCATTGAAAGGTCATGTCTCCACCCAGGAGTACCTGAGCAGTGGTCGTGCTGGAGGCGGGAGAAATGCTCCAGTTGTGCCCTTTGGCATCTTCGTTCTGGCGATTCCTGTAAATCTCTGTCAGTGAGATCGGGGCCCTCGGACCCTCAGGTAGAGTCTGAAGAGGAGTAGGAGGAAAAGACAGTCACCCTGGCCAGCAGCAAGACTGCCGAGGTGAATAGGGTGGGTACTGGGTGAACATACCAGGCTTCTCGAGTTTTCCTGACCCAGATGGAAAGTCCCTCTGCCCAGGCTGTCAGGCAGAGGGTAATACAGCTCATGATCCTCCAGCCTCCAGTAGGTGAGACCTGGATTCCAACCAAGGGGACAAATGAAGTTAAAACGTACAACTTCACAAGGCTCCTCAACACTGCTCCACATTCACGTAAAAAGTCGCTCTTCATACACAAACGTGGATAGGGGTCCATGGAAACGGCTCAAGTAGTTAACATGCTATTATTAACTAAGGTTAAGTACTTCGTTTACAATACAAATATTAAGGTTTGCAATTTATGCAATGGAATTCCATATTTTTATGCTCTGAGGTAAAATTATATTCTGGCTTGTAAGTCACTTTGAATGAAAACACCTGCCACACAACATATAAACTAAAAATAAAAGAAACTATTTTTGTTCTCTGAAATATTTTTATGTTCTAAATAGTTCAGAGACAAAAATAACAGGCAAAAATGTCTTTCTCTGCACATGACAGCATCTAAGGCACTTTACCAGAAATTTCTGAAGAAAGGCTGTCACTGCGTCTCAGGTGAAAGGGCTGTGAGGTCTGTGCGGTGGGTCGATGCTGAAACCGGAGAGAGGCAAGATTCAGGGTCAAGCGGCGATGAGCCCAGCCAATGCCACGGTATCTCGACTGAGGGGCGGGGCACAGTGAAGACCTTCCCACAGCCTCTCAGATTGCATTTGGGGCCTCATAAATCCCCATCCCAACCCCAAGTCGACCATGAGGCCTGGGCTGTCACAACTAATAGTGAGCACTGCTCCACATGCTCCAGGGCAGCTTTACACACATGCCAGGACACGAGGTTACACAGCAAGCCCAGCCGGGGGGAGCTTTAACCCTTTAAGTGTCTGCTCCACCAAATGGTACACTACCGTTTGGTATACCTTTGTAATACATAAACTGCATTTTTCAGTGTTTGAAAAAACTATTGATTTTGTTTGTACTGGCCTACAGACCTCAGAGATGATAAAAAAAAAATATATATATATATATATATTTCCAATGCCTTTTTATGGGTGTGGCACTTAAAGGGTTAACAATTACGCACAGTGACGTACACACACAGGTATAAACATGGCAAGAACAAAGGTTGCAGTCCAAGGCTGTGTAATGCAATCTCTACTCCAGTCCATTGGGACAGTCTACGTTTTTGCTCCCTTCCAGCTCCCAGGATTGGAGCTCCCCGAGAACTGGCTCGAGAGACACTGATGTAGTGCATATGAACATGAACTAAACACAATGCTTGAGAAACCAGGCAGACACAGGCCTTTGATTAGGCTCCTGATCAAAGGATCTAGGTTTACCATGAACCCATGGATTGTAAGAGCTTCTGTGAGGTCCTGCGAGGTGTGAGGAAGTGAGCAGGTTGCACCTGTTATCTTTTATGCATGCACACATGTATGCATGCCAGTACATGATAGCTCTGCAGTCTGGTTAAAGAGACAGACTGGTTGTCAAGGTAACCAAGTAAACTGTGGCTTCTTGTATTCACACGTGGATTAAATTATTTGTTCATAACAGACATGTGTTAAGGTTGTATTGGTATAAGCTGAAATGATCGATTTGCTGAAACTGTCCCCTCATAGTGAGTCATGAAGAGCAGACACACGTGGACCTGTGGGGTCTCGCTCAGCTCGACACACCAAGACGGGTTCGACTCCGGAGTGAGAACGCAGGAGGTGAACTCACGTCGTGTGCATCGTCCATGCTTCCATCGTGGGTCTTCTGCTCCGGCCCGCCTACCTGAGCCCCCCGAGCCGGTCTGGCCTGCTCTGGCCCGCCTAGCTGAGCCCCCCGAGCCGGTCCGCCCTGCTCCGCCCCGCCCTTCCACTGCCTGCGCCTCAGCTTCTGGGCCCAGGTGGTCAACAACGGGCTGAAAAATAAACTCCAAGCTTGGTTCCATGGACCACACAGCTGGATCATTCAAACCATCCTTCACCACAAATATCTTAAACAGAATTAAGCTCAATAAAAAGATCTGATGTGGACACCAGGCCCTTAGAAATTATAAAAATATTAGAACATTTTAAAAATATATATTTTTGGGTAAATTATCCTGCAGAGTGTATCTGTTGTGAAACAATAAACAAAAAATGAATGTTTTGTCTTTGTGAAAGAAGTTTACAAACACCTGTGGGTTTCTGGCTGGTCAGCCAGGGGGCTGGGATTGGACGGCAGGGAGGCAGACGGCGTTCCCACAAGGGTGCCACCCTCCGCGCCCAAGTCCTGCACGTGGGCAGAAGGCGAGAGCGCCGACCCAGGCCCGTCGTCGCCCCCTCCGCGAGCCCCGCCGGCACTACCGGCCCCCTTGTCTTGCGTGAAACTGTGCTCCGAAGCAGACAGAGTGCCGTAGCCGCTGCTCAGGAGTAATGTTGCCACTGTGCTCTCCGTGTGGGGGGGCACCAAGTGCTTCGTCACACCCAGACAAGGGGAAGCCCCAGGGAAGCCACCGAGAAGGTCGAAGAGCGGGGACCCAGCAGGCGTGTGGGCCTGTGAAGCCTCAGTAGTGTGAGGCCCGGCCCGCTGGCTCTGCAACTGGACTAGAGCCTTGATCTCATCCTGTATGAGCTGTGAAAACACACTGGGGTTACAGATGGAGGCCACAGCCCTTACCGCGGGTAGCAGCAACCTGACATAACACCAGGCAGAAAGCAGGGCCCCCCCACAATCCGGTACACCCCAGAATTCTCAAAAAACAGCTCTGAGAGTAAACCTAAATGTTCCTCTAGTCAGAAATTTGGCTGACTTAAGAATTATATAGGTCTGACAAAATTTCAACGAACCTTTGAAATCCTGACTGAGAAAAACAGGCCCAACTTTAAGTTGTTTATTGTGCTATGAAGAAAAAAACAGGATACGCTAAACACCTAAACCCTAATTATCACTACCCTTGCAGTACTTAATGAATAACCAAATAAAAGACAAAACTTGAGTTAACCTGAATTTGGCACTGATACTGTTCATGCTGAGCAAGGATCTGCTCCTGGTATTGCTTCTCCACGAGCTGGAAGAGCTGTAACCATCTGCCCTGTTTGGGACAAAGAGAGAACATGGCATTTGGCACAAACACACCAAAAAAAAGGGGCCAGCTCCTGTTTCCAAAGCAAACTTCCTTCAGACACATCGGCCAATGGGAGACAGTCCTCATATGAGGCAGGGAGCTGTGTCTGTGGACAGATCTTGGAGGGTTTTAAATGCCGAAGAGCAGCTTATATTTGTTCAGAATGAGAACCTTAAGTATACTGCTCACTGCCACCTGTCTAGGAAAGGTTCTACATGTGCTTTAATTATTTTTAAACCTGGAGCAACAGTGGAAGATTAGAACATAGCTCCCCCTGATATTAAACCTGTCAAGTGGATGGACTTGCAAACAGTTCACATAGAAATTTACTTTTTATTAATAATGTAATAAATACAAATCTCTGGATAATTCCACTAACATCACACATTAATGTTTAATGGAGACCGTTCCATACTGCAGTGTGGATTTTCATTTCTTCAGTGCAGTCTAGACCAGCTCTAATCTGCACTACACTGCAGTCTGGACCAGTGTTCCAACACTCCATCCTAGGTCAATCTGGACCTGTGCTCCAACACTGCAACCTAAGTCTTCTGGACTTTTCCACCGGTGAAGAAGAAAGAAAAAAGTGTTACCTCGCTGTCCTTCCACAGATCTTGGTCAGTATCCCCGCTGCTCTGGATCTCCTGCACCAGTGCTGTCAGTGTCTGCAAGGGACTGGGCTTGATGGCTGGCAAACTTTTTCCAGAGCTGAACTCATTGCCTGGACTGAGGGACAAACTCCTGCAACAGGCAATATGTATTCTATGTATTTTTTACTGCCTGAAGCTTCTCATCAATCTATCACAGCAATATGTGCAAGAGTTATTACCCTCCACCCTAAAATTTGAAGTTAGCATTAACTGCAATATAATAGCAGATTAACATTTTGCTTCATTTTAATAATTTTCTTCACAGAAACTTTTTTGGACCCATGAATGGCATGAGAGACACAGATGGTGAGAGCTGTACAAACCTGCTCTTGTGTCCGCTACTGAATTTTGGCACTGAGGGATCTTGGCTCTTCACAACCCCAGTGGAAGCCTGGATGAACCCCTGCAGGGCTCGTACTGACCGCACGGGGGGATGCTCCTCCTCTGGACCAGCAAGCCCTGATGGGGAGTCCTCAAACGAGATGATGGAGGCCTCGCTTTCCTTGCCACCACTCTCCTCCACACTGTCGTGGTCCAAAGCTCCAGAACTGGACACGTCCTCTGAGATACTATCATCTGTGGACATCCTTAGGTGGCCTTGCTGCAGCGATGCATTTGATACCTGGAGGAAACTGGTTAGCCAGCTGATCTGACAGAAGGCAGGGACTGCATATTCATCTCTAGTAGAAAGTGATGTTTTCTGTCTCAATCGCCAGTAAACGGGTCAGGCCGGGAACAAAATCTAACGGCTGTGAAAATATAGGCGCCTCTCTGCGACAAGTGATCACGGGACTGGAATAAACAGCAACGCGACAACATATCTGGCAAACTGGCCATGGATCAGAAATTGAATCGCTCCCCTATAGAGCGCAAAATTCGCATAACACATCATCTGTGCTCAGACAGCGTGCCGTCGATCAGTTACATAAATAACGCTGCATAAGGAGATCAGTCCCCATCTGGACTGCGGGACCCTAGCCCCGGAACAGCCTATCATCTCGTGCAGCTGGTGATTTCACCTACTTCTTTAAAACACAGACAAACGTGCGCATTGGCTCATTGTCGCGCAAGTGCGCTGAAGGCCGACAGACAAGTGTGTATAGGCCGACTTACCCAGAGATTTGTCGCATAGCTGCAGCTATAAACTGTACGGCGGCAAAACACCTATGCCTACGTCTTTACCCCAGCATCCGTCAACGGAAAAAATATCTTGCATTTTCGTATTGGCTGGCGGGATTCGGAAACGAAGAAGCTGATTGGTAAATTCGACAGATGTGCAACGCCCACCTGTACGAAGTAACCATCCAGACTGGCGCTACGTGCAGAAAATAGGCGGTTAAAACACACTACCAGTTTTCCGATTGGCTATTTTCTCCCAGCAAAAGGCGGAAGTAACCTTGGAAGTTCAATAAGTTGTAAGGTCGTAGTTCGACCAATGAATTGAAAGCTTGGTGTTTACGTGCTAATGTACTGCTGAAGCCGAGTGCTTCGATTGTTTTGACATTTTCATATCGAATCGGAGACTAATTGAGCTGTTTATGTGGCGTATGATGAAATTGTTACCCGCAGTCCTAGTTAGTTAGATGACTCCATGCCTCGCATGTTGGTTGCATCCAGAAATAGGTCAATAACTCCCTAAAACGGTAACAGTTAACTCAATAGTATATCACTGCTCCTACCGAGGAATATGACATAATGTGTACGCAGTATACATATGCACGTTACTAACACGCAAATTATGTGTCAATATTCGCCTGGTTTTCTAAATATTTGAAATAATTAATTGTCTCAAAATCGCGTCCATAAGAAGACGATATGCCGTCGTATGTACTATCGCGACTTATCGTTATGGCCGGGCAAGCACTGACATTGGAGCTAAAGTTTCCTGGGCGGCTCCTTTTATCTCCAGTATTGCCGGGTTTGCCGCGCATCCGAGCGGCTGGGAAAAAAGACCGCATTGATCTCGACAGCCTAAACGAAGAACACTTGGAAGAGCAGTTCGTCAGAGGATCCGGGCCTGGGGGACAAGCAACTAACAAAACCAGCAACTGTGTTGTTCTTAAACACATCCCATCTGGCATTGTGGTGAAGGTGAATTTAAAATGCGTGGTCTACAGATTAATTCTATTAATGGTTCTCATGTATTTTCAACTTAATTATTAAACTGTGATATATGAAAATGACTATATAGGTTGCGAGTTGTCATTGTCTTTTGAACTCATCTGAGTGTGGCTCTTGATCAACATTGTGATGTTTTAAATGTTAATTAAAGTATTTTAATATTAACCTTTAATTTTAATTCTGATAATTAGCTAGAATAATAACTTCTCCGATTTCATTGTTCCAGTGTCACCAGACCAGGTCTGTGGACATGAACAGGAAAAAGGCTCGGGAAATCATGCAGGAAAAGCTGGATATTTTCTACAAAGGTGAAGACAGTGGCATCCTCAAACAGAGGAAGGAGCAGGAGTGGCGGAAGCTGGAGAAAAGGAAGAGGGCCAGGGAAACGTTGGAGAAGAAACGACTGTTTAAGGAGAATGTCCTAGCAGATTCCAAACAGGGGGAAGACACCAGATGACGTGTCTCCGGAATTTTTCCCTATTAGGCCAAATCTTATTATCTGTGCAGAGCACTTAAGCAGAGTGTAACAGCTGTGGATAGAGTGGACTAATGTGTTGTGACCATTTTTTTTACTTTGGCTGTATTATAAACATATTTGCAAAGGGTTATTAAACAGGACATTTTAAGACTGTAAGTAAAAATAAAGAAATGTTCAAAGCTCATAACGAATATTTGTTCTGTTCGCTTTGCAGAGACTAAACTGTCAGCATGTTTAAATTTGTCCCCCTCTTCTGTACAAAGACGTACAGCCCCAAAAAAGAGGATATATAATGATCTAAAATTAACAGTGATAGCTGAAGATCAAAAATACAGACAGCAGAAGGTATAGCTGTTTGGTGTGTGGAGCCATTCTGGTCCCTAGGGGGTTCTTGCCCTGCTACTAATTAGTAAGGTACATAACATGATTTGCTTAACTAAAATACTCAGCTAGGTAAAGTGAGTTTCAGTTAGCCTTTATTTAACTAGAGTTTTTTTCACAACCAAGCTAAAAACTACAGTAAAGTCAAATTTATCAGTAGAGTAAAAAGCATACTCAAAACAGAACTCAAAAGGTGTCCATGGGCCTTATAGTTTAATGGCTTTAAATCCTTTTAAAGTGACCAAATCCATGAGTTTAATCATTTTGCAGGCATATTCCAAACAGCAGGTGCAAAAAAATACAAAAACCTATTTTCTAAACATAAGTTTTAAGGACAGACATAAGCACCAAATTTTATAAAGTACCCTATTTCTGACACCTAAAATGAGATACCAGAGTGGAGTTGTAAATAAAAATGTACTAATGAACAGTATTGAAAGGGCAGGCCAAGCTACTCTAGAATATTATAAACAGTAACATGTAAGATCTTACATTTAATAATGAACCTCTAGAATTTAGCACATAGCATTTAAAGATAATGAGCTGATGTATTTATAAACTTCACATTAATTGACTGGCATAAATGTGGCTTTGACCAGTATTTGTCAAACATAAACTGAAAAGGAAGCTTTGTTCCTAATGTAAATGAATATTAAGCAAAAAAAATCCACACTAGTTAATCAACTCAATGTAATTGTTTCTTTGAAGGGTACAAGAGCCTGCCCCTTCCTGGGAATCAAACCAGTCATGCTTTGGTCATAGTTTTCTGTGTAAAATAACTCCAGATGAAACACACTCCTTCATCTGCATTGGAAAAAAAATCCCAGTACAATTACTTTAATGAAAATAAGTTTTATTACACTGAGTAATAAATACATACAAAGATGCAAATCATTTTTTATTACAACAGTTTATCCAAATCTGGTGTGGGATACAGTGTATTTGGCACTATCCTTCTTTTTGACTTGTTAACTACATTAGTGTGTTAAAAAGATCCAAATCAATCATTAAAATGTCCCATGCTACAGGTTAATCCTGTAAATGTCATGCAGTTTCTATAATTATTTTGGGACATCACTACCTAACATGCATTTTTAACTTTTCATTTATACAAGCAGTTAAGAGATTCAGTCATTCCCAAATGGGAACACATATAAAACCAGGAGGTTCTTGTCAAGTATCTCTCCTATACTGGTATTCCGCATTCAGTTTACGCATTCCCTAGACCAAACATCAACATATTTTATTATTATTATTATTGTTATTTTATTATTACATTTTCTGGAAGCCGTTCCACAGCCCGGCGCATGAATTGTTAAAGGGAAGGACATCCATAGCTTCTGCAGCAGGGCGCTTAGGACCTGGCGTTTCTCTCCGTCTCTGCCAAGCATTCACGCACCAGGCCCCTGGCATGAATTATACCTTCAAAAGAAGTAAAAACGTGATTATTTTTTCAGAGATCTACTAATACAAAGGATGACCCAAATCAGGTTGAAACATTGTGTGTCCTAAATGGTAAATCACTAAATAATAAATAAATCACTAAAAACTAAATTGCTTGCAAAGTTTGCATGTTCTCCTAACGTTTTGGTGGATTTCATCCATGTACTTCGGCTTTCACCTATAGTCCGAAAATGTGATTATGAAAATTCACAATGTGTCATTGAGTGCATGTGCCCTGCAACTGCCTGGAATCCAGAACATTTAATAAAATGCATACAGCCTTAAATCAATAGTTAATGATGGTCTCTCTAGTGTAGGGTTTTTCAACCGAGTCCTTGGGGACCCCCAGATAATCCACCTTTTTGCTTCCTCCCAGCTTCAAACACACCTGTAGGAGGTATTCAGCGTTCTTGATTGTTCTCGCAGCTGGAAATAAGCAAAATCGTGGCTTATCTGGGGGTCCTGGAGGACAGGGTTGAGAAACCCTGCTCTAGTGTAATATATGAAAGTTATTTTTTTTGAAAGATTACCTCTCTTTAGTCTTTCCATGGCACTTTTACTTCCAGCATATGTGGGTCTAATCTCTTTCCCCAGTTCTTCAATGATGGCTAATAATTCTGCATATTTGCTTTGAGGCACTTGGGTTCCACTAGTCCCCTGGAGCTAAATAAATAAAGACATACAGGCAAAAACTGTCAAATTCACTTGTTAAGCACTGCACACATGTTAGTATACTTTACTCTATAAGGGTATATTTAGCATCGACATATATCAAATTTTGTCACTGCCTTGCCGTACCTGGGAATATCCCAAAGATGGAGGCCCATAGTCATTCACTATTGGCCTGTAAGACTGCAGGGTTGCTAAGCTTGTTGATGGAGAGTGGATATTTCCAACTGAAAGAGAACACAAAAGTTGCACTCGCGTTACGAAAAAAAATTATCCCAGTTAAAGTTAATCTTGCGCCGACCGTTTTCTTACGGGCTTTTAATATAAATGCTAGGGCCGTGCACGTTGGCTCTGTGCGTTAAGCGTGCATGTACCCCGTTGGCCCTTCGGCGTAATACGCAGTATTATGAGCACAGGGTGTAATAACGGCCGTCTGACGCTAGGTGTCCTCCGAGGGTCAGAAATACGCGCTCCACATCCAGATCAATCATCGGGCTCAGGGAGACGATCATGGAGGAAACCGTACGGACCGAATTAAAAAGCCAAAGTGATACATTTTAAAAACGCATCTCAGCGCACCAGATTGACCCGAGCCGGCTAGCCGACAGCGCGAAATAACTTAAAACGGCGATTACATTTCCGTTTCCATAGCCGGCGAACGAGAAGGAAAAGGTTTTTATGACTAGTAATAATGGCGGATATGAATCAGCTCGCAGGATCTGACCCTATATATATAACTGGACAAAAACTACAGACAAGGGCTTTCCCCAGGTATTCATTACAACACCGAATTTTTGCATCCGACAAAACGCGGAAAATATTAAAAATACGCTCAAATTTCTTTCTTACCCTGATTCACGGAAGTTCCCGGAATGTGCTGGTGGAGATTGGGTTTGTAAGACATTCCCAGAGACATTATAAATTAAACAAATAAAAATGTCCTGAAATTCACTGAAGCGTCTCTGTCTCTCTCAGACACTTTTTGTTTACAGCAGAGCGGCACCGGCAAATATGGCCGTCACTTTATATTGACACCCACAATGCAATCTATCATCACAATGGTAAATTCATGGCATTTTGACCCAAAACGTGTTCGCACTATATATATACAAATAAAACACTGAAGTTTCGGAAAATAAACATTTTAAAAAGATTTTTGCGTCCATACATATAAAATTACCAACAATACGTGTTTTGTTTGATATACATATTTTGTTGATGTTAGTTTTTACATATTTTTTTATTTTCACGTTTTAGCAGTTTTTCTAGAAAGGTACTGCGCACTGTCCAGATAACTTTACATCACTTTCCAGACATTCTGTTATGTGTAATATGTATGTATATATATATATATGTATACACACACACACACACATATATATACACATACATTTAGATATACATATATGAATGTATGCATATACACACACCCCCATATGTGTGTATATCTATGTATACACACACTTTTGAGCGCTCTCAAATCAATCAGGAGCAATTTTACTAACATTAATGTGATGGATATTTCGAGAACTGTGCATATGATATATTAACATACAAATATCTGGAATAAAAATGTACATATGACTAAGTCTAATATAACCAGTACTTTTTTCTCAAGTAGATGTTATTTTCTGTTCAGTATGAGTTGTTCAGTATTATTTTAGTCTCATTTTCGTCAGACGCTTAACGATATTTTCAAAGAAAAAATCATTTAAAAAACTGATTGCCATGGTATAAAGGAATTCAAAGGTGGACTATTCGACCATCTGTTAGGCACAAGTCCATCATTTTTTCCCTGTAAACTAAATGTGTCGTATCGATACTGCGATAATGACACTAGGACAGCCATGAGGGCTGCTTCGGATTTTTTAACAAAGAGGGATGTGTGCCACTTTTAACCTCTTCCTGTCGCGTAAATCTCCCCTCCCCCTTTCTTTATGCCCCATGACGATTCGTTGGACTTGCGTGCTAAATTTTTCCGCTGGAAGGGAGGGAGGGACACGACACGCAGCTCGTCAATGCCCGGCACTGTTACGGCTCCCTAGCTTTGCACGCCCTGTCGATGCGGCGCATTGTGCTTCCCAAATGTAACATATACCCCCCTACGAAGATCTGACACCCGACAGCTTGGACTATCCGTCTATGCAAATCCATGAGGTTTAAATGAAAAATACACGCCTGGCAATTACTGAATGCGGTCACTGTGATTCTGAAACATTTGTGTGTCGGATGCCCATAATATGAAATTCCACCACTTGCAATTGTCCGTTTTAACTTACTGTCGTTTGCTTTTTGCGTTTCTGACCTTTAAGCCAAATCACATTCAGAAACGAGGCACCCCCAACCCCATAAACAAGAACATATTCACGGCTTCAAATGAAATTTCAGCTTTTGAGAGAAGGGACAATCACGTTCAAAGAATACACCCTATGTTACAACCCATTTAGAGTGTATACATAAGACTCAATATTGAGGAAAAATACATATAGTATGGACGTTTTTCTAACATTTAATAAATTAAAATACAGTGATTTTGTTCAAGGTTTATTGGTCATGTGCAAGATTTAAATACCTTGCTCTTGAAGAGATTTAAATTCTTTGTACAACAAATCAGTAGTGCAACTCGTGCAAGCATGAAATCACATTGCCCTCCATTGTTATAAACATCCATTTTAAGCAAAAGGGGGGGGGGGC
>JAODLD010000046.1:36484971-36499124 GCA_026781065.1 Mormyrops boulengeri | reverse complement strand
CCCCCCCCCCCCCCCCCCCCCCCCCCCCCGCCCCGCGCCGCCCCCCCCCCCCCCGAGACATATGCAACTATACATTTTTTTTACATCAACGCATCATTCCCGCATTAATCTATCCTATGAAGACATTTACAGCATCTAAATCAAGATATTAGAAAGTCCTTTGCTCCAACGTGAAATGCATTTGTATTAAGCAAATATTAAAACACATTGATAGAAAAGTAAAAAGATCAACACAAAGCCAGATGAAGGCTTGACTACGACGACATTCCAGTTGAAAAAAGAAAAAAAGGATAAAAAAAACACACATCTTCAAGATTTGCACAGATGGGGAGGGGAAGGGCGGTTTCATTGTAGATCTTTAATCTGACCACATTAAATGAACACTGTAGTCCTTAAATGCAATGACGGGTCTGTCAAATCATGCAACGCTGCAGATCTGGAAGTGCCAGTGGTGGACGCCGGCTCGTGGAAACCGCACTTCTACACTGGCTCGAGGCTGCAGAGAGATTCCAGGGAGGGAACAGGACAGAGTGGGAGACCAGCCGTGCCATGCTTCAATGTCTGTCCTCCACACATCCTACATTACGTTTAGCATGAGTCCCTGGGGGGGGGGGGGAAGGGGGGAGGGAGCGATTGTGTTGTCAAACTAACCCCTGAGCATTGTTAATGTGTCTTTCAAAAAAAAAAAGAACCAATAAAGTTCAAGCACTTCAAAAAGTTGAACGGAACCGACGAAACAAAAAGCTGGAGGAGCAGAGGTAAGAGTACGGGAGGTGACCAAAAAAAGACGAACGTGAGGGGGGTCCCCCCCCGCCCCACCCCACCCCAACATCCACTCCTTCATTCAAGTCTCCTCCGTGCAGGAGTGAGGCACTCAGCTGATCTCTCCTTAAAGTACTCTTTGGGCGGGAAACGCTGACGGTGTGGGGTGCAGGCCGGGCACTGGGTGGGTGGGTGGGTGGGAGGGAGGGAACCCCACTATGTCTTGGAGAAGTGGTTGATGCTCTGCGGGTGCAGCTGCTGCCACATCTGCTGCTGCCTCACAGCCAGCTGTTGGGACTGATCGGACGATGAGAGGATGTTGAGGAGCGGAGCTGTGCAGTTCGATGGAATGATCAAGCCTGGGATAGAGTCACATGTCAGTACAATTTGGGGATATTTCCTGGATTAGCCAACAGATATTTTAAGATAAATTTACCCTAATATGGCATCACTACTTTGCCCATTCAGGGATGGGCAGGTATCACCACCATGGTGAATTCTGATGGATATTTTGATCAAAAATCAATTATTACCAAGGACAAGGTATTTAGAAATGTAACCTACATAGCAGGGCTGGATGATCTGGCAAAATATTTCAGCACAATAACTTCCTTCATATCAGTCAATACCAAAACTTATCACTATGATTTAAGTCATTACTTTAAGGCTCCATTTTTGCTTAAAATTTTTGAATTGTCATTAAAAACATTCAGAACATGAAATAAGGAAGAATGCAAATTAATATTACTAAATTAAATAATACGAAAATAAACTTGTCATAGAGCGCAACACTAGAAAATGCCAACAGTATGGTTTGTTGGTAGGTTTTTATTTGCGGGCCTCAAATCTCCATCCTGGGAACAGGTTCGAGATTGCTTGTAGAGTTCTCACCCCTCCTTTACTGAAAAACTGAACGCTCTGTCCCATTCTTAACCAATACAGGGCGTAATGTGTCCCGCATTTCTCTAGACTGAAATAGGAAACCCTAACTGCAGGCGTTTGTGACCAAGCGCTTGCATTCTGTATGTTCTACTGGACGGCAAAGCTTCAAGTGATAAAATAAGTTTAGAGCATTTACAACTTTAGTTGGTACAAGATTCCAGCAGAATGTACAGTATAAAACATCAGTCTGTTGCATGTCGGATCTTAAATGACCTAAGTACCATCACACCAGCAACGTCTTATCTACAATCTTTTTAAACGATCTTGTGACTGTTCAGCTGTCACTTTCTTCACTGACACTTGACGTTTCCTCTGAGGGACTGTTCTTCACCATATTATTACCAAAAGGGTAGCATGTGCTTCCTCTGCTAACTTAATCAACTGTGCGTTTGTTGGGCACAGGTTGTTTCTCCTTAAAAGAACATCATACGACTGGTTGGAAATGTGTCCGTTTCTGAAATGTGATAGGCTGATATATGCCAAACAATGTTCCTTAAACAGTTTATCGAAGCTTCACATTTTGTCAAAAATTTATATGACAATAAGTCAATATATCGCTTATAATATGCCCAGCCCTACTACACAGTTTCTCTCAGTCTAAACATTTTGCCACAGAGACAATTCATGCCGTGGAAGTGCATGTCCGTGTATGACCAGGGTGATGATCCCTGGGGGTGGGGCAGAGGTGTCCATTTACCATTTCATGTCCATTTACTTTTCTTACCCAGCTAAAAGATATTCCACACAAACCATGCGTGGACAGTCACTTGGGCGTGGACAGAAAGTGAATGTCTCACCCACAATTCGTTGGCTATCTTCAGTTCTCAATCGAACAATCTGCATTTTGACACTGGTTCCACTGACAGAGGCAAGGACACCCTCCACCTTCGTCCAGACACTGAGCACAGAACCACAGAGGACGTGGTAGGTCCTGCAGCGAAGACCCACGTCGCACTGGAGCCCCACCGACGCTTTCTTACAGTTCCCTCGCCTGTGGAGAACCATGAGAGACCCACATGGGCCATGAATGAAAGTAAAGTACCCAGCTGAACGGTGTAATTAATGTCAATCATCAGCTTTTGAGAATTAGTGAAGGCAGAAGCAGTTACCCACCAATAAGCATGGGAGCAGGTGTCTGCTGAGGAATTGTATTGGTCTATCCAATGCTGCTTGGCATCTTCTGAAAGAACCTATTGTGAGTGGGAGGAGAAGCACGTCAGTAAGAGTGCCTTCACAGCCCACTTACAGGCAGAAACGTAACTAAAAAGCCACCACCCACCTTTTTGCACTTCTTGTGAATGTCTGCGTAGGTTTCTAGTTTGAGCTGCTTCCCAGTGTTTGGCCTGTAGACTAAGAAGAGCCTCTTTTTGGCGTTAACCTCCTTCGCCAGTATGGAAGTCTTCTTGTTGTTCCTCACCTAACAAGACGTAATTTTTATTTTATTTTTTTTAACATTTCAGCCTTTGGACATGGAGTTAACGACCTTAGCTTTTATTGAATAGACATCAATCTCACCTGTACATAGAAGCCATCGTCTGATCCGCTCAGCTCAGCCCAAATGTGGGTGGCATCTTCCCAAGACATGCCCCTCTCTACACTCACCTGCAGAGACAGGAAAAGAATCCACCATCTAGTAACAGAAACCATTTTTCCTTTTGCGGAAAAGGTGCAGCTCTCACTCTGTATTAATGCATACAAACACCTGTAGAACTCAAAGCGCCAACATCAATGAAAAAGTGGCATCTTAATCCAAAAGCACACACTCTTACCGTAGACAGTTCTACATGTCCAGAGGTAGAATAACCTGGGGTCAGAAATTTCTTGGAGTCTATTTTCTTAACCTTTTCATCTCCTGACCCTAGATCTAAAACAGGAGAGAAAGCCAAACCAGATGTCATGCTTAAAATCTACCGTCAAGTGAGGCTAGGAGCCAACGTTGCGGAAAGGCCACATTTTAGAAAACGCTGACCTACCCAGAATTCCCATGTCATATCGACCGTTCTTCTTGGCATTTTGAATGACTGCTGTCAGCGTGTCTGAAAAGTACTGGAATAGTGCATTCTGCTGCTGGACCTCCATCCCCAGAATACGGTTGAGAAACTTGCCGATGTTGTTGTAATCTGCCCATAAAAAAAAAAAAGACATGCTAAAGTAAGTAGAAAAGACTCAATCTTCATTTTGGAATTTGTAAATGTTGAGATATATCTTAATATAAAATAAGCCACATATCCACATCTGACCTTTGTCCAATGTGAGAATGCCCGAACGATCTTCTACATTGATTAAGCCAACTCCAATTAAACCATGGCGGATTTCTGTAGACAAAAGGAGGAGGAAAAAATAAATAAATAAATAAAAAATTTTTTTTTTTTTTTTTTTTTTAAAAATCAGGTCGATAACGTCGAGTTTCATTCCAAGCTAAAACTCACAGGGGAGCAAATGAGAAAAACAAAAAAGACCAAATATCCCTTTAGCGATGCGTTCTCACAAAAACACAACTGTTTGAAGTGACATGAAAGCAACAGCAATACCTTTGAAGAAATCGCCGTCAAAGTTGGCAGGTGAGGAGACCAGAGGAGAGTCCAGGTTGACAATGGACTTCATCACAATTTCAAGTGCATTTCGACCATACTGTGGGAGGACAAGGCACGTCAGAGGAAATGCAACCCAAGGAGAAACATCTCAAGCCATTACAGGAAAGAAGCCATTACCTTGTTGTCAAAGTTGAACCTACTCAGGTCTCTCGTTTCGGTGGCTCGCCGGTCCCCGTGCGTCAAGGCACCCTAAGCAGAAATGCCCACGTGTTTACAGATGCTCAACATACCAAGCCCAAAAACATGATACCAATCTCTTCCGACCAGGCAAATTACCAAGCTCTCAAGCCTTTTGGCAACAATGGAGGCGAAACGCTGCTCCCCAGCAAGCTCGGAGATGAGGAACACATACTCCGGGGCTGTCACTTGGTTGGACCTGTGTGTTCTACCTGTGCTCAGATAGAAAAGGGAAGAGGGATCGTCAGGACAAATATTTCACAAAAGTGAGCACTTGGCGGGAAAATACCAAAATCAAATAAAAAATTGGCCAAATCTGAGGCTATACAACCCAAAGAGGGAATTAGAGTTAGAGCCAGATCAATAAATCCTACTACGACAGCAAATTAATGGTGCAAACTAAGAGCTTGGACGATACCATGTAATACTACCCCCTCACTGCTTGACAAGTTTTATGATCAGCACTCCCTGTCCCTTGCCAAATTTAACCCACCACAAAGGGGCAGGTACTGAGTATCAAGATAAAAACCTTGGTGTTACTTGGAATCAAATCAAGCAGAATAATCAGTGGATTGCCCATCCCTTGCTTTTAGTCAAAGGGCGGGTCTTATATAGATTACATTTTTTAGTGACAGGGCGGTTCAGATGAACATTTTCACCCAAATGAAAAAAAGTGGAAAGCTGGCACTTAAACCTGCTCGGAGCAGGTTAGGTGTGCAATGTAAGTTACAATGACAATATACTGTATAACAACAAGCTACGATTTGTAGAGGCCAAAAATAAGAAGTCTCAAGAAAGCTCATTAACAAGTCAACTTGCTTCATGTTACAAGCCTCAGATCAGTAAGTTAATAACACTGTGTCTGATTTTATAACCGCATGAAAAGAGCACAAGACAAATTCAGCTTCCTGTCACCCCCACAGGTTAACGACAGACAATTAAAACTAAGCTTGTTAACCACATCATTTAAATGTAACCTACAAAAATCCTATAACATCCAAAATAGTCCAATATATGAAAACATTTCAAAGAAGAAAGGAAAAAAAAAAAAAAAAAAAAAAACTATCACACTGAACTTGCTACAGAATCCAGCAAAGAGACTTGGCAGGCCTGTTTCTCACATAAGCAGAACATTTTTTAATTTAGAAACATTCTTTAAACACACTCAATCTTCCCCGCATTGTGCAGCCCTTCAGGACAGACAAACAGTATGCTGACTGCACGGTTAAGGACATGAGGACTGACATGCATGCGTCCAACTCAGGCAGGAGGGACCAAGGTGAAGACTTGACTTTGCATACTGCTTGGAAACATACCAAACTGCTGAATGGCTCTGTCGGCACTCCACGGTAACTCCAAGGTCATATGCACCCTCCTGCGCTGGTTCTTCACCCTGCGGTCAGCTTGCAGAGAGATACCGGAGCTGGCTGCCTCAGAGATGATGGCGATATTCTAGACGCGAGACAGGAGAAGCGAATCGTGAGTTACAGGAGTAGCTTTCTCCAATCGCAAGTGAAGAGGAGGGACACACGTGCATTTGCGGCACCTTCTCTCCTTCCATGAATCTCTGCTTTTCTGTGAGGTTGAGAATCTCCACGGGGACATCTTGCTCGGACCGAGACTCGTAGGAGATGCTGCCGTCGTCATTGCTGACCACTCTGCCTTTTCGACCGGTCATCTACAAAGCGGTTGTGGGGTATGAGAAGGGGTGTGATGTTATTAAAATTATTAAAAGCCAGGCCTGAACCCCATTCACATCCCACAAGGCAGAAAGTGCAACAGTACTGCTTCAACTAGTGTTTGATAAAACCTAGAATGCTTTGAGAGTCAAATCACAACAGGTAAGAGCCAACAACCTGACCATGGTTCAGATGGATAATACAGCAATGCTTTTAAGTGCTGGGTAGATTGTTGCCATTCCAAAGTCATTTCTAAAGCCATAAGCAGGGGCTGTAAATGTTATAATTAATATTTGTTTATATTTATAGTTTTTATAACGAGCCAACCTCTGCCACGTTGTCAGGACCCCCAAGCTCGTCGATGAGCTCGTCAAGGGTGTTGGGTGGAAGGTCCTCAGCCAGCTCCTCCAGCTCCTCCAGCAGCTGCCGCTTCATCTGCTGAGCGCACTCCACCGCATCCTGGCTGGTCACGCAGCCGCTGCTCTCGCTCTCCTTCTTGGCTGGACATTTGGGAAAACGGCAAACCATTCTAACTATTAAGCAAACTCACCGTCACGCCATGCACAAGGATATTAGAGCAGGGTTCCTCTGCAAACAAAAGGTAGCCATAACATCACCGTTGCATACCTCAGAAAGAAGATTGTAAAAGCCTTGCCTTACTTTAAAGAGAAAGTTCACACTAATGAGATAGTTTGCTAAAG
This sequence comes from Mormyrops boulengeri, assembly GCA_026781065.1. Lineage (NCBI taxonomy): Eukaryota > Metazoa > Chordata > Actinopteri > Osteoglossiformes > Mormyridae > Mormyrops > Mormyrops boulengeri. The sequence continues at coordinate 36,492,269 of JAODLD010000046.1, read as the reverse complement.
TTTGCGTTTCTAGATTCTTCTCTAGTCATCCCAATGCACTCAAAGGATCTGGTCTGAACCACAGGTCCACTGACCATTGGTGGACGAAGAGCTGGATATTGCTTTGGTAACAGGAGTGGTAAACGTAGGTCTTGTGGAACCCAGGCCAGAGGCCAGCAAGGCACTTTGGATGGAATCTGGGTCAATGGACTTTTTCTTCTTGTTCTCCTTCACCTTGCCTTTCTTGTGCTCTTTTCGTATTAGCCAGGGATCTGGAAACAGGGAAGCATACTTAGATCAATGAAAAGTAGTTCCGCATTCTGTGGTTAGCAGCAGTCACCCCTTGACTATCTGTCAATGAGTCACATATGAGACAAGTTTGACATCGCAATCAAGTCCACTGCATAAACTAAAAGAACCGAAAATAAGGTTCTAGTAGCTTACTGCATGTGCAGTAAATGACTCATACAGTCTGACTCCTGCAATTACAGGCCTAAGGTTTGGGCAATATTATTAGTGAGATTATCGCTGTTATGTCAGCCGGAATGCACAATAATGTTTTGAAAAGATAATCATAATTTTATTGTAATTGCATATGCATGTTTAACTGCATCGACAAATCTCACAATGTGGACCCAACAAATGCAGGCTACACCTAATCTTATACAGGCACATATTCATGTCATTAATTAATGCAGCTACTAGTTTAAATTCTACAGCAAAGGTGAGTGACCCGGTAAAAAAAAGTTGCCCGTTAGTTATTTGGCAGTTTTTATGCCGTTTCAAGCCAAACGAGAAAGGGGACCCTGCAAATTTAAATGAAGTAATTTGCCGTGTCTGCTGAAAAAAACACAACGATGGGCTGCAACATCATGAATCCTTACTCTCCTCCATCATCCAGCTGAATTCACAAAGATAAGCAAGGCTAATTCTTAGTCAGGTACAGCACCATGCATTTCAATTGGTCTTCCACAAGTTTGATAAGGATTGGCTATATCTTACCCCAAGTGTACCAAACACAAAAATGAGTTTAAAATGTGCACAAATGCAAATCATGAGAGTCATGCTGAAGTGCTATACTTTCACACAGTGGAGACGACTTCCTTCAAATATGTGCTCAACACGTTTGATTTTCAATGCATCATGCAAGTACTTTGTAAAAACCACCATGAACTCACTAAACCAAAGTTCACTCAGAGGTTGAAACAGCTATCAGGAAGGAAGGTTTTTTTGCCAAAAATAGACATGTGGTCCAGCATGAATTTAGAGCCTAACATGTCCATCGAAGCACATTTCACAAATCTAGACTGGAGAGCCCAAAGAGTCACCCAGCAGAGAACCTGGCTGATGCACTGCCCTTAAGTAGATCTTGAGGCAAAGCTCTTTCTTGGTTAGTGTAATTGTTAATTGTGTTTTAAGCTTACAGCACAGCCATGATGAGTGTGTTCTGATACGAGTTCTTTTGCAACAGCCCATTTTTCACAGGAGCAGAAGTAAATAGCTTAATACATGCACATGCATGCACGCCTTGTGGCTAAATTACAGAATGTGAATTTTTATGGAATATAGATATTAAGAAGAGTATCTTTTTGTGAATATGAATGTGAATATCAGCTATTGCAAGATTTAAAAATGGAGTACACGCGATTTGAAAATCTGAATATTACCCAATCATAAATTAATCCAAAACTACCTCCCCTTTGGGCACGGTTCATTCAATAAACTGAGGCTGTGCAAACGTTCAGTGTAATTACGTCATCAGAACTGTTTGTGTGCTCACCGTCTTCCTCATCCTCGCTAGACTCATCCCTGAAGGGGTTGAAGTCGTCTTCATCCCCCGAGCTGACAGACTTGAAGCTGTTGTCGTCGCTGTCGGCCTCTTTGTCGGAGGGCTCAGAGTCACTGGCGCTCTCCTCCGAGCTGCTTCCCGAGAGCCCACCAGACACTCGCGGCTTCTTCGCCCCCTTCTTGGCCTCTTGGCCTGGAACACATCAACACCGGAGGGATGGGGCTCAACCCAGAGCTTCATGACACTAAAATCCCTCCAAAAACATTTAATCGCAAGAATCAAAAGCAAATTAACTTAATAGATCACTCAATATTAAATGAAACCTATAAAATGTACCTATACATCATACATAAACATTTTTTTTTCCCCATTACATATAACACACACACACACACACACACACACACGTGTGTGTGCCTTCAGGCCAGAAACACCAAAAACGGCCTCTACAGGCAACTGGTAACCTTTTGAATCCCACTTAAAACATGGAATATCGTTCTCATTTTAGGCGGTCTTTGAAACAAGACAAGAGCAGTGTACCGAGACACAATAACTGGACATCAGAATTCTATGCCCCCACCCCCCTTGGCAAGAGGCCTTAGACAAGGCAGACACCCCGCGGCTTTTAGCTAGAAGCAAGGCACACCTTGTGACCTGCATTGCGAAACGAAAGCAGCTGTTGATGGGAGCAGAAACGAGTATGTGGGAATCAGGCACGGGCAGAGATCGCAAACTCAAAAGGCTGGCCAATCTACAAGGAATACATGCACAGTATTTTTTCCCCATTTAAAGGTCCTTTATTCTGCAAATATTCGGAGAGAATTTTTAAAGTTGCAGATGAAACCATAAAATGGATCGCTTCACCCACAAATCCATTATCTTTTAACACCATGAACTGAAGGCAGCTGAACCTATGGGCCACCTGGCTGCTGGTTCCACCATGGTACCGTTTCTGCTCCTGCAGGATGGTCTCTGCCCACTGCAAGTCTGGCTGATAAGATCCATAAGCACAGCCAGGGACTGCAGCCAGGGAAGTGTTTGGGGGGGCGGGGTGCTCACCTTTCCGTTTCTTGCCCTTCTGGTCAGTGGCTGCATTGTCATTGGGGGAGGGGGTTTTCTTGGCTGACAGGTCAATGCCCAGGAGGCTGAAGAGCTTCTGCCTGTCTGGGGCGGGAAAGTGCTTTTCCACCAGAGACTGTAAAACACCCCTGTGACATGAAACAGGCACTGAGTGTCAGTGCAAATACGTGATATTACCCCATATTACAAAAAGGCCCAGCAAGCCCCCAGGTGCTTAACCATGCAGTATTATACAGCATTATCTACCAGTACACATTATATAACTCAATAGAGAATTGAATTAACAGAAGGTTAACAACATATACAGATGCTCCCCTACTTACGAACGTTCAACTTACGAACTTTCAGACATACGAACGAAGAGGACTGTAACATCGACTTTTTTTTCTGCGCTCCAGTTCCGCCTAGTACGACTTCTGGCCGCTACTCCCACCGCGCAGCAGCGTAGCATGCGTACTCCCGGCATCGTAGTTCTTTGTACTTGTGTATATCCTTATGAATAACGACTTAAGAACATTTCAAGTTGCGAACGGCCGTTCGGAATGTAACTTGTTCGTATGTAGAGGAGCATCAGTATTTCCATTGTATTTCACTGTATTGAAAAGGCTGAATAATGCAGGGTTTATTAAAAAAAAAACCTTGTTAATTCAATGCTAAATTGCTACAAATATTTAGGCTCATGACATGTACATAATTCTAAAAAATGAAGAATCTCCAGATGTTCATTCATGTAATTTCATGACGCAGGGTGGAGGACAGCAGACACGAGATGTGAGGTATCAGGGCCCCCGTCTCCTGTTGGCTGGTGGGGAGGGGGATTAAACTTACTTGGCAGTGGAAACAAAGTCATTGAGCTCGCCACCCCCCTCTTCCAGGGCTTCCAGGGTGCGGGCTTCTCCTGTCGACTGGAGGCCAATGACCACACACTGCAGAGAGGCCGGACATCAGCCATGAGAAGCCTAACCCAATAACTGCAGCAAACGGAACAAGTGGAGGCTCCATACCTTGCCATTCTTGACCTCTTCCCGGGCCAGCTGGACGACCCGGCGGACTTTGGAGGCGATGCACAGGTACTTGAAGAAGCGCTGGTGAGCCGACCAGAACTGGCCCCACATGGACTTCTTCATGCGCTGCTCGGCGTCCATCAGGTTGGCCGCCTGCTGGAATTTCTCACGAGCGCTGACCCACTGCGGAGCACAGAGACATGGCACCCCCTTTAGATGCTGACCTGCTCCAACGGGCCACTGGAACCCAAATCAGAACCACAGAGTCACACGGGACTCACCAAACGGACAGCCTTGTTGTACATCCTGATATAATCACCCGTCAATGGAACCTCATCAATCTTGAAAGTTACTCCAGCGAAGCTCAGCTGCCTGGCGATGTACATGCCTCGTAGCTTCATATCCATGGCAACTATCTCCATGGCACCCACGCCCCTTAAAATGAACAAAATTCTATTTCAGTGGACTCCTCATCTGGTAGGTGTAAAGAATTAACAGTCATATGTTCAAGTCGAAAGCCAGGATGACAGAGGTGAAGCCACAAGTTACATAAGTTATTGTGTGAAGAACATTTCAGGACCTAGAAAATGCAGGAAGCATAAGAAGCAGGAACCTTTTCAGATTAATTTTAAGGGATTTTAACACTTGCTTCACCATTTTAACAGAGGATTCTCTTGTTAAACAGCAATCACTCTGCTCGGTATTTGCTTTTTAAGTTTTGGTATTAGGAAGGAACCATCCCTCCATTGGAGCGACACACACTAAGACAGCTATGGATCAGTTTACAATTGGTCAGCACCCCGCCCAAGGCCAAAGCTCAGCTCGGAGGGAGGACCAGGTCTTCTGCTGCTCACCTGCGCTCCACGGCTTGGATGAAGTTGCTGAACTCCTTAAAAGGTGTGCCCTCCCCCCAGATGCCAAGACGGTTCATGTATGCCATGTTCCGAGGCTCCGATGCGCCTGCAACACAGTGAGAATGGGGGCGAGGGGGTCCACCATCCTGTCACTGAGCAGCCATTGCAACAAACCCCTACAAAGTTTGCTACAAACACCCCTACAAAAATCTGACGAACCGTATTACTGATCGTCCTTCTAATATCACTTATTAATATGGGCCACTGAACCAGCAACATGCTTGATCATTTCATATTCAGGAAATTCACCACTGCCTTTCACATCACACACCTCCATTAGAGGAACATCTTACCTGTGGCGCTGGCGTACACCACTCGTGCTTTCGGCAGATTGTTCTGCAGCTCCAAGACGGCCAGACCCGTCTTGGTGGGCTTGGAGGATCCAATGGGACACACATTCTTCGCCTTGTGGCATTCATCAAACACAATCTGACGCATCACTCAAGGAACATGCCAAACATACAGGGCAAGACGAAAAAATGAAAAGGTTATCATTGTAGCCCCATGAAGACTGCTGGCAAGGACTCGCAAATGCGTCAGACGCAATAACAGACCGGTTCCAAAAAGGATACCACACCGTCGAAGTCCGAGCCACACCAGTGCAACAGCTGCTTGAATCTCGTCTTGTATTTCCCACCTGACTGGCTTTCGCCAATCAGAGAAGAGTATGTGGCAAAAATCACCCCTTTCTTCACGCTGCCGTTGTGCTTGGAGGAAATCTTCCCATATTTAAACTAAACAGCAGGACACAAAGGAAAAACAACCAGCTTTGGTTATTCAGACTCATGCAGCTGACTAAAACAGCGAGACGTACATTCGCCAACCTACCTTGTTCAAGGAGTGGACCTGGATGTTTTTCGCCCCGATGTCTCGCAGGTCTCTTTCTGCATCGTACTTCAAGTCATTAGACACACTAAACCTGGACAGCAAACAGTCCATAGTTACAATGAAGCGCATCACTAAAATTCCTTTGCAATCAGGGCTTGAAAGCAACAAGCTCTCGCACCATAGGGACCTCTTCCTGCCCAGTAGGTAGTTCTCATAGATAATGCCAGCAATGGTCCTGCCCTTCCCCACACCTGCGCCGTCCCCTATCAAGTAGGCTGCTCTGTCCCCGTTCGGTAGGAACGTCTCGTGTTGCTGGACGTAGAGACAAAACCACCAATCAAAACAAAGCACGTTGAGATGCTGAGCGCTGTGGGAAGGGGATCCACAGACAGGAACCTTACCTGGGCAGCATACGTGATGGCCTCCAGCTGCAAGGCAGACAGCCAGCCCCTGTCTATGGTCTCCTCTGGGATGGAAAGGCGGTACCACACGTTGGGTGGGGAGACGCTGGACAGGGAGCTGGTCTCCACCACGGGGTCAGGATGCCGCAGACCCACCTTCACTGGAGAGGTGATGGACTGTACTATCAGGGCTGATCTCCCCAGCATACCCACAGATACTCACTGCTGCTTAATCCACAATTAATCTTGAAATACTTTGATGGAGCTATTCCGCTTGAATCCCTCTCTCAAGGGTCCAACAGCAGAACCTAACATGGAACCTGACCTAGCAACACTTACATCTGATCTGCCGTTCCTCACCTCTGCGCTACCCCGCTACCCTCACAGACATACATCTCACTTGAATTCTTCAGACACCACGCTACCAAATATTCGTGTGGCACTCAGAAGCTCAAGAAGCCAGCAGGCACTCTTACGTTTCATAGGCATGTACTCCGCATAAGTCTCAGCATGCACCAGCTCTTCCTCCTCCTCTTCCTCAGGCTCCTCCTCCTCCTTAATCCCATGGACCTTCTAGAAAAAGGTTTACGTTATTCTTAGGGATCAAAAATGTAATTAATTCAACTTCATGCAACCACTAAGCTCATTCGCCTTCCTGCTGGGTATCTATTCAAATGAAAACAAACACCCAGGTGGCCTCCCCACCTCAGCATGGAGGAAGTTATGTAAACGGGTTTTACATAACAGACAGCTGCAAAGGGGGGGGGGGGGGGTAACTCACATTTGTGGGGGAAAAGCTCCTCATCTTGATGTCGTCGTTGACCCAGATGCGGGCCACATCTTTGCTGGACACTTCCTTCTTCAAGCCGTTGTTCAAATCAGCTGTGGGAGGGGAAAAACAAGGCAAGGATGAGGTTGACACAGAAATCAAATTTATGTTAGAAGGTGCCACTTTCTTCCTGAAACTCCAGGATCTCAAAATGACTGTTCACCTGCATTAATGCAGACAGCCCCAGACTTTCCCTTTACTTGTGCGATACCAGGGTGCATGATCCCAGTGAAGCATGAATTTTTGCACCTCCGTGACCACCACCGTCGCCCTAACACCCGCCCTACCTGATTTATTTACCATCGTGGTTGAGACCAGAATGATTTCTGGAAAAGTACATGAAACACAACGTCACAGTGTGATGTGTGGAAAACTTTGGCTAAGCCACATCAATGGAGCCTATGTCATTGGTGCCAACATGCACCATGACCACTGGATCCACCCCGGCTGGGGCCAAAAGCCTGTCCACACGAT
>JAODLD010000046.1:36473564-36484871 GCA_026781065.1 Mormyrops boulengeri | reverse complement strand
ACAGCATACAGAAAGACTAAGAAGCAGCATGTGTTTAAGCCAAAAAAAAAAACCCACACCTTCAATAATGTGAGGGGCCCATAACAAACATTCATTTGCCGCTAAGCAAGAAAAGAATGATAAGCTGAAATCGTATCCATGGTAACCAGGTATCACTTGGGTTCAGGTCAAAATTAAGAGGGGTCTGTATTCTGCCACTGACAGGCAAGGAATGATGCCGGAATGGTCACATATCATGCAACGCCATTAAGGCCAACAAAGCAAGGAGCCCGAGAGCAACTGTATCCAATCCAGATAAACTTACTGGTAGCTGTGGCAACAGGCTGGGCGATATTCGGTGGAGGTTTGAGCTTCATGAGTTCACCCAGGCTGCTGGTTTTCAGAAGGTCCTTCAGCTGGATCTGGTCCTTGCTGGACGGGACCACCTCGCACGTGGCGGCCGTGGAATTGGCCCGCGTGGTTGTGGAGGACGTGTTGATCACCTTGGCCACAGTTAAGGTCTGCCGGGAAGTAGTACTGGGGCCAACAGATGGCTTGGTCACGACTATCGTCCCCAGGGATGGGAGCTGATTCAGTTGGTTCAGGACGAACGTGGTGGTCGACGGCTGAGGCTTCTGCAGGCGTCCAGGTGACAGGAGAGCAAAGGGGAAAGAGTTTAGCTCTGAAAGCCGCTGAAAGATCAGACAGCTCAGATTATGCATTATTCATGTCAACATGCCATTCACAACAAACATGAAATTTACCCAGGAATAAAAAGCAGGCACTGAAAACAGAGGGATAAGAGTAGAGAGGACAGCTCAACGAGTTATATATGTGTTTGATTCAATCCTACGTCAATGTACAGAGCTGTACAATTAAAAAAAAATAAAAAATTAGTATCAGATACACACCCGGCTCAGATAAAAAAAAAAGCACAGCTGCCCACAATTCCACCAGGGGTTACAGGGAAGATAAACATTTACACACCATCTGACAGAGAAAGGGCTTATGAATCAATAAAATAGCTCATTGGGCTTAATCCCATGCCAAATGGCTCTTTTAAATCCTCAAATTATGTACCAGGACACTCAGTTTCAAACGGACACTTCTTGCAAAGTGCGGCCACTAAGGATGTACTTTCTCATCATCCTTCCTGACCCTACAGCCGTCCAGCTCACCACAGAATAAGAAAAAAACACTACTAAAAGGCACTGGTACAAGGAGGACAGTAAACAAAAACTTTAGGTGAATCCAGTATCTTAAAAATCTGATACACTGCCGTTTTCCACTTCAGAAAAGCACCTCTTTTCCTAAAGGCAGACACAATAAAAAAAAATTTTTTTGGAAGCTCTATTTTCCTTCCCACGTAAAGAGAGGAGTTATGATCTGGAAATACTGTGGGTCTCGGAAGGAATTTCAGCAGAAGTAGAGAGAGGGGAAACCATCTGTGCTATGAAGTGAATTGCATGAAATAATTGATATTTATGATGTTTTAATAAATTACTTTTGATCCTGGATGTTTGTGCATATTTAGACCAGCGCCGTCCAATACAGGAAGAATGTACTACACCATTAGAAATGCTCTGTAATTACCATTTCCTCCACACCTAGTATATCAGGAGAGATCTACCAAAAAATTTAAATATGAATGAAAAGTGACGGACTGTAGGACCATTATTTAGGGTAATGTACTAAAAGCATGTTAATTCCCTAGAAGAGTGTGTTCAGATAAGAACATAATCCTCATTTGAAAGTACAGAAACTAGCCACAATAAAAATAAAAAACGTACCCTAATTGTGACTGTAGGGGTTGGGGGGGTGGGGGGCACAGCCGGTTCCTGCCTCAGCACCCCACCTGCCTCTGCTCCCACACCGAGATCCAAAGCACTTATTGGAACAGACTGGAGGGATTTGAAAAGGAAAAAAGATAATGATTAAAAGTTCTCTCCTGAATAAGTAAAATGGGGATTGAAAAAAATATAACATCCGGTAATTTGGAAACCTACTCATTCATATGGGAAGGAAAACAATCACCATCTGAAACCCCCTTTCTAGATTTTAGTTTTCAGTGTCTGAATGGTGTTGTCTACATAATAGCAAAATGTTTCACATGAACAGTATGAAACTGCCAACAATTACAACTTACTTGAACTACAAAAGAAAACACTTAGGGATTCTTGTGGATTTTTAGCAACATGCAAAAGGCAGTATCAACATTACCAAAATGTAGTATAATTTCCCTTTAAGATATTCTCCACCATAGTGGTCAGTCCTATCTTGTGGTCCAAGTTGGTGTTTTTTTTTTTTTTATATAAATGCGGTCGTACTGACACCAAATAAGGGAGACACAGCGGTGCAGCTCATCTGTCCGATTGCAGTGCAGCTCAAGTTCACTACCTGTTGTACATTGGTGGGTTGCGCCATGTCTATGGCACTGATGTCAAATAGATCATTGGGGCTGATCCCACTTTCACTCAGGGCAGCAAGCAGCAAGTCTTGTCCAGGATCCATTTTCCTGGCAAAGAGAAGACCAAATCAAAATATATATTTTTTGGAGTGGAAAAAACAAAACACAGATCGTCTAAACTTAATCCATTTTTTTTTTTTTTTTTTTTTTTACTTGGACTGCTACAAATATTACTACACATTAAATCCCCGAAAAGTTTCACAAGCAAATCCAACTTCTACAGCCAGCATGTGGCAAGTTTTTAACGTTTGGGTCCCTATATTCCTTAAATACATAATGCACAAGAAAAAAAAACATTCCAACACCGATTTCACACAGTCGGAAGTAGACTTCACCATGAAAATAATTCTGACTGTACAAACGACGTCTTCCTGCCTTCTGTATGGAAAAGGTCATTCACAGCCGGCTACAAGTGGTCATAACCTCTACCGAAACACGTGTTCGCATGCAAAAACTTCCGGGTTTGAAGTCAGTGCCTAGCTACCAAGGCAACATTTAAAACTGCCAAATTGGTACCGGTGTACTAGAAGAAAATTAAACCGTTCAAGCCAGATTAATAACAGAAAAGAAAGTGACCAGCTAATTGAAGATTGGGCCACAATTTGTCCGGTATTTACTATTAGCCAACGGATGCCATCGGTTAGTCAGTGTCAAGTTAAAAATTCAACAGAACCGCAATTTAACTGAAACGTCCAGTATATCAAGGTAGATAAATACTGACAGATGTGGGTAAATAAATTATAAAAACTAAAACATACGTTTTGGTGATTCATAATGTCTCCCTGCTAACCGGCTACCGCATGCAGCCCATCGGCTAGATAACTAGCAGTATCGCCTCCCTGTGCAATAAATACGATAATTTGCCCAATTTTAACGATCTATCAACTAACCTGATGAGCTAGTTCAGATACTATGAACAAACCGCGTAACCCCAGGACTTTCCGCCAAAGCTGAGGATTAAACGAGGTTTCCCAGGTTTTCGTTAAAAAGCCGCCGTCGTATTTAAAAGCACCAATACTGAACAAACATCTCACTTAGCTAAGCTAATATAAAGAAACATCACGGAATCGGGGCCATCTAGGTGACAACACGGCTTGCCGTGCGCTGCCACCTCGGGAGCCACACAGAGTCCCCCCCCCACCCCGAGTTAGTCGGCGCCGTCCTGCACAGTCACCTCTCAGCGGGCCACACAAAAACAAAACTAACGTTACTCCGCGATGCAGCTAGCTTAGTGACCAAGGGCGCCGGGCTGCTCCCACTGTGAAGCGCAAAGACTCCCACAAAATCGGCCGGTAGCTGTCTTCAGACCTCGGACTCCGTGTGGGAGGGAAGTAACCTTACTTACCCGTCCGATCTAGAGGCTTCCAGTCACCGCGACTGATTCGAGGCTGCTGCTGCTGTCGCGCTCCGTTGCTTTCTACCCGACTGTCGCCATCTTTTCCGAGCGAGCGGGGCCGCGTGCGGGTCACGTGACACCCACACCCGAAGGGAGAAGCTGAAAAGAATCGTCCCCGGCAAGCACGCGCGTCGACGGCAGCCCAGAAACATTCACACTGCGTCCGTAAGCACACTGGACGCGTCGCATCGAGGAAGGATGCCATTCTTGATATATCTATCATATATTAAACACATCGGAGAAGCGGAGAAGTAAGCCTTGTTCACGTGACCGGCGGCCCCTTTTCCGGATATGACGAAAGATTTACCCGTTTCCTTGTACGTAAATAATGACACAGCTAAGTAGCGGGATGCCATGTTTGGAAGGTCAAATTACTGACCATGATCAGGTGTTTCATGATAAACATAACGAATATGCCTACATGATAAAGTTGAATAGACCAACATTTCTTACGGAACGTTTCTGTCAGTCTGTGTTTAAAAAGTACGCTTGATATTACTTTACGGATCAATTACAAGTCACCGCAATTCCAAGTGTTTAGAACTTTTACTTTGAATATTTTTTTCAATACCTACCACAGTCTGCAACGCTATAGACGATAAAAAACGCATTTTGGATATGGTACCGCAATTGCACTTTTGCATTTTAGCAAATATGAGCAAACAATGAAGTTTGACTGATATACGATGGCTATTGTATTTAAATGACAAGAATGGTTTTGTTCCGTGTCGGTCCAGAGTTAACTCTAAATTATCGATAAAGACATATCGTAGGTATTACATTAATGGATGTAAGCCATTAATGTGGTGACAGATGATTTTATGGTTTCTATATTTTATGGTTTGTTGACCTTAATTCTTCCAAAAAGCCAGAACAGCACGTGTTTATGATAGCACAGGATTACAGATAAGCAGCTATCAATCTTCCAGGTGGTTGTCACTTGGGGATGCCTGGAGCATACAGCTCAATGCAGGGGTACATCCTGGTCAGGATGCCAGTCCATCACAGGGCATATACAAGCATATACTCCTCCACACAATTCACATAACCCGTGCAATTTAGGGCCACCAAATAACAGAGGAGATACCTGTATGACATTGGGGGAACATGCAAAGTCAAATCAGAGGATACATGACATATCAATGGAGGAAAAAGGTTGACTGGTAATTCTTAACATGAGTGTGAGTTTCTCAGTTTTATAAAGTTATGAGGATACACTGAAAATTCAGTCCCTTGATGCTTCACCGATGCTGTCCTTGTTCTGATGAAAATAACTTACTATATGTGAAAATAAACACTGATAGCCAAGCACATAATAACAAGTAAATAAAAAGGAGAACTTGAAAGCCTTTTTTGCGTACAAATCATATGATGGTACAGGCTCATTTACACATTAAATATGCAACTGAACCTCCTGGAAATGGACATGAACTGTCTTCTTACTTTTAAAAAGAATTACTGAACAAAGAGAATGAACAAAAGAAAGTGAATGAAGGAAAATATGGAATATACACATTTTGCACCAAGATCCAATCAAAATAAGCGTTTTTGATTAAAAACAATGGAACATTAAGCCACATAAAAGGTAATATATTGAAATAATTAAATCATAATTACTTTATTTAGCTATAATTACAAAGGAAGTCATAGAAAATGTAAAGGTCAATTATAAAGGCGAATTAGACTAGACTGTACCATATTGCAGAAGAGAAGTACTTAAGAAATATCCAACATCCAAGGCTGCAGAACATTTAAATGTAACGATACCTCTATGTTAAAATGCATTGATGCATTAAGAATCTAACTCATTTTTTTATATTTACAACACATCCTTCTTTTTTAACAGAGTTTCAGTTTTTAGTGAAAATATAGGTGCACTGTATTCCATTAATTCCTACCATAATTAAGAATTATGCTCATTAATGCAAAACATGATTGTCATTGGTTAGCAAATTCATTGTTTTTGACCATACTACATCACAGTTATCAGAGCAATGACACAGTCCAGTCTACAGCTCAAACTGAGTGTGACTAAGACGAGTCATTAGTCCTCTTATACATCACCAGGGAGTGGATGTGGACACCCAGTGAGGATCATCAGCATTCACTGCTGACAAGAAGTTATTTTCGTAGACATGATAAAAAAAAATGACATAACTCTTACAAACCTTATTTCAGATACAAACATACCACTCATTTCAAAGTCATATATGCACCTGAAATGGGGAAAAGGCATCTTATACTGGGGAAGTAGTTTAGTTGCACAGGTGGAAACTCCATAATTGGGATTTTGACTGCAATGAACAGACCTTTTTTTCTTTAGCATCTTGGTCAGCCCCAACGTGTATTTGAAGGAACAAGGTTTTGAATCTGTTGGAATGACTTGGATTTCTGCAATAATTATAGAATGTGGTCAGATCTTCTATGTCACAACAATAGATAAATACAATCTGGAAGGTCAAGGTTGGTGACTTTTGATGTTGGCATGCAGTGTCTCCCCCCCCAGCTTGGCGCTCTGCATTTCTTCTAAAGAGTTCAAGTTTTGTCTCATCTTTCCACAGAATATTGACCCAGGAGTACTGTAGAATGTCATCAGTGTTGCATACCATGCTGTAACTGTAATCGTTGGAGACACCCACTGCTAGGGAGAATTACAACAGTACAACAGTTCTTCCGTTCATACACTATCTGATTCTGGCCTAATGGAGGTCCAAGTATTTAGGAATTAGTAACCCTTTCCAGTCTAATAAACTTTAACAACTCTTCTTCTGAAGCCCTCTGAAATTTCTTCTGATCAGGCCATATTGTACTTGAATTGACTTCTGTCATGAGGAGCTGCTAAGCAAAATTGTACGGTTTTTCTTTGTTTTATCATGGGGCAGGAAAAACTGATGCCTGAATTGATTGGAGCACCCGAATCCAATTACTGTCTTTTCAAGGGATCATCATCCTGGGGGATGACACACTTTTCGGATCTATGATCTTCATTGTTTAAACCATTTGTGCAATGAAGATATGGAAATGTAAGATATGGAAAATGGAAGAAGATATGGAAATGTAATTGCTTGCTAAAGAAGAATGTATTACTTAGATAAATATAATTCACACTGAAATCCAGATAATTCCAAATAGTTCACAAACTTTTTCTTGTAAGTGTATCTAGGGGCTGAATGACTTTGACCTTAAATTATATGATTAGTTCTAATAGTTCTTAAATACAGACTTAACAAGGCAATTTGTTAATATTTTTTAATCTAGTAAAATCCCCAGCCAAAGAAACAAATGCTTTAAATTATTACTTTTGGTAATTAAGATATGAAGTCATATTTACCTTTTGAAACCATATTGTTGCATAGTAGTTTTAAAAAGTTTTTCCTTTTAAGACTGGTCAAATGACTCTGATGGGCTTCATAAGAGGATGTTCTTATATATAGTCATGTAGAAAAAGTAAATACACATTATAGAAGTTTGTCTTTTCCGACATATATGGACAGAGAAATATTAGATCTTCATGCCAACAATACTTACTGTATAAATATGATGAAATTGAAAATGTCACACTATAAATTTACATCTAGTAACCATTTACACAATTAAAATAAACAAAGATTCTAATTTACTTTGAGGAAAAAATACAGGCTTACATTTAACGCTACATAAAACCTATAAATTAGAATCGGGTTTAACCAAATCAGGTGCAAATTATTAGGTCACTATTAGTTTTTTTTTTTGAGAGTCAAACCTGCTGTACTCAACTGGACTTGTTTGGTCATAGCCATTGAAGTACACTGTACCATCATGCCAGATCCGGGGGTTAGTCATTCTATTACACTACTAATGACTGGTGAAATGGTTGGGTGTCCAGGGAATCCTCATATGTGGGCATTTCCCACCCCTGCCCATCCATAGCAATGCCCTGGAAGAATTAACAAATATTTCCCCTGATCAGCGATATAAACTGATATATATTTAAAAGACATGCCTCCTAAAGGTTTACTGCAAACGGAGGCAATACCAGGTTCTGAATGACAGCATATACTTACCTTTTCCTTACATCTAGAACCTGGCATTGTGCATCGCACTACATGTTGTACTTGTATAACTATATACATGACAAATAAAGGAATATTGAATCTTACAGAGAAAATGTACTTTTCTCTTCAATTTTGTTGAATGGATGATTTCAGTCAAAATTTCACTGTTTTTCTTAGACTTCGTCACCTTTATCTATCAAAACTCTTCAAATGAATTTGTGCAAATATATTTTCAAGAGGTTTACTTACTTTCTCACATGACTCAGTACATGACAAACAATCTCAAACATCCACACACCTTCTGACCAGTTAGCCAGTAGGTCACAGAAGATCTGTATCCTAACCAAAGCAACGGTCCGTTCAAGGCTTGGCGTAAGAAATAGGGTTCGCTACCGGCATGCTTTGCGCCGCAAGAGGGATGCGGTTCGTAAATGTGATGTAATGTGTCTCCGTATATTATCAATCAGATTAATAAGCGTTGTAATCGTTCATTTTTTTTTTTTTTTACCGCAGAATGCGTTTAACCCGAATTTAAGTGCGGTGTTAATTGTCGACTTCCCTGTCTGTGCGGCTGCTGGTTGTCTGGCGGTGCGTTGTTAATAAATAAGGGAAATATATTCCTTTTTATAAAGAGCCGCCTTCTTTGTATTATTAAATCATATGCTACCACACTTAACTAGCTATACAGACCACTTAACTTGATATAATATTGTTGCACTTTTTTAATTTTGAAGAATGAACAAATGCACGATAATCCTATACTCCTTTCTGCAAATAAAACAACCAGGAGAGGAAGTTCTGCTGAAAACCAGGGGCATGAAGGCGATGTATTCTTCGCTTGGACGCTTGAACAAATCACATCGAAGCAGTGGGACTTCCGACCAATCAGCATTTAGGTTGATTTTAAAACGGCCAGGTCCGCCCAAGCCACGGGCTCGTGCGAAATGAGCGTCTGTATCATGCTCTTTCGAGCTAATAGAGAAAGAAAGTGATAGTTTATGGTAATAAACACGGTAAAGGCAAAGGAAATTACAAAGGGTCTTGAGGTCACGTACATTTGAATGTTTCAAATTTGGTAGCAGCGTTTGGTTATTTTTTTTCTCTAAAGTCTACAGACCACTCAGCTGAAAAGTATTGCTCGTAGTTGCAATGGCAAAAGGTAAGTCACAGTAAGTATTTATATCCGCAGAGATAATTATCGCGTCCGTGTTTTTATTTGTAATTATATTACTTATGGAAGCACCCACTCTTACTTCGAGAGCATGGCTTTTAGATATGCAGTATAGACTTCCGTTCCCCTGCGACGCCAACAAAGGTTTCTGCTTTTGTGCCTAGCTTAACTGTTTTAGCATTTTATCATATCTAGTTTTTATTATTTTTTTTGTCTATTAAGCTGTTGTGTTGGTTGTCACAATTATGTACATGACATGCGAATGCTTGCTTGGAAAACTCGGCAGCTGTTCTGCAAACATCTCCAACTGGAACGTTAAAATTGACCTGCAAAGGACAAGCAAGCACAGTAAATGGATGGCTGGATACGGCATTCGTATAATTATGTAGGTTTTGGAAACTGCGAAAGTGTTGTTAATGTGCCGTTTGCAGGCTGTCGCCCTCTCTCGGATAGTAGTGGAAGTGCGACCACCTGGGTCCTAGCCTTTAAATGCTCACGTGGTGCTTCACCAGAAGTTAAAACATGGCGGATGGGAGGAACGATAAAAGCTGCCTCGGTTGAAGAGGGGAAAACACCCTGACGGTGACACTTCTGAGTGCCCGGTAGGCCGAGGAATCCGAATACCCTTCTGGCAACTGAAGAATGTGTTTTATTTCTTGGTACAAGGCAGACAGAAACGCCTGACTTCGACCAAAGTTAAAGCTGACGACGCTCCTCGCATCGCAGAAAAGGGGACAAAAGAAAACCAACCCGAAATGAACGGGGTATGTGCACTTTTTATAATTGCCATTAAAGTTAAACAGCTGGTTCTATAATATAGGCGATATCAGGACTGTTAACAACTATAAATTGATTTAGTCTGAATTAATTTGAATCTGCATATAAGATGAGGCTCTTGTCAGTGGTCTGGAAAGCGAGTATGCCCAGGTGGCCATTTAATGCAAACTTTCATGTGGAAATTATGTAATTTTGCATGTGAAGTTGCACGTGCATTTGGCATAAAAAAATTCCGTTTATAAAGTGATTGTGTGTTGGTATTCATGCATGCATGGTTCAGTTTTAGCTCTAAATGTTCCTGACACACATTAGCATAAGGGTTTTAGTTTTGTGTCGCTGCATGTGCTGATCTCCAAGGCATAAAGGAGAATTTTTACTAAAGGCATTGAGTATTACTTTTGTGTACAAACTTAATCCTTTTAGACTTGGCACTGAGTGTACTGTTATGATCATCGTTCTGGCAATTTGGAGTAACCAAAGCTGCCTTTAATGACTTCCTTTGTCAGATGCCCACTTTAATTAAGCAGTCTGATGTATCCTAATGTCTGCACGTCATCCTTCTGATCACAGTAGACGTCCACAATTAGTGTTAATGCTCACGTTTCCTTTTTGCAGGACGTCTTGTATAACGGTCAGTCTGTAATCCAAAAATTCTTCACCTCTGGCAAGTCCCGCTCCCCACTCCATGATAAATCCCTCCCCCTTGGACATGAGGGGAAGGTTTCTGTGAAGCAAGTGGTCCAAAGTGAAACGGACAGACAAGCTGAAGGTAAACAACTGGCCTGTTTGGGTTTGTTTTCCATTCATTCAGTTTGCCCTTGGAGGCAGAAAGATGACAGCAGTTTCCCCAATGTCCTTTTGAGGAATGCGGATTGTTGCCACATAATATCAATTTGCCTTTGTTTTTAAATGTGTGTTTAAACTACAAAACGGCTGATGTAACTCCGCAGGTCTGAGTTAGCACCGTGAACGATTTCCTGCCAGTGAATGGCCTCAGTTTTCAGAAATGAACATCTCATGACATTGTTTAATGTTGGATATTTTTAAATTATTCCTCCAAATAAATTGTAAAACGAAGCGGTAGGTCTTAAAGCACGTTGGAACACTTCCCCCAACCTGTGAATGTTTGCCTTGCTCACCCCCACAGTGAGGCCTAACAATGTGAAATCAGAAGCAGCTGCTACTGCCAGAAGGGGGGGCCATGACGATGAGGGCGAAAAGTGCCTCCCATGCCGGACAGAGGAGCCACAGCCCAAGGAGCCTCAGGGAGAAGCCTCCAGCGCCACCACAGAACCCAGGCCTGCTTCTGGCTGTGCTGCTCGGCGCAGGGTTAGACCCAAGAAGTCTAATCTGAAAACGTAAGTAATTCACATCAACATGGCTGCTGATGTGATTACCCAAAGGATTCTAGATTTGTTTTGCTGTGTGTGTATGTGTGTGTGTGTGTGTGTGTGTGTGTGTGTGTGTGTGTGTGTGTGATATA
>JAODLD010000046.1:36438614-36473464 GCA_026781065.1 Mormyrops boulengeri | reverse complement strand
TATATATATATATATATATATATCACACACACATACACACACATATAGTGTGTGTATGTATATATAACAATAAATTAAATAAATTAAAAAAATTATTTTTTGTTTGGTGGACACTTTCCTATGACTTAATTTGTAGTTATGACTGAATTACATTGTTACAGCAATTATTTGAACTTGGTTAACCCCCCCCATTTATTTTGCTTGCTAACTGTTGCTGATGCAACATCAGGTGGTATCGTTTATAGGCATTGGTGCAGTACGAGTACATGAGCGCTGTCATAGTAGGGGTGCATTGATAGTGATACTATTTTGCATACTATTTTGCCTCCTACAGAGCAGAAGGAAAGGAGACTCGGAACAGAAAGGTCACTGATTATTATCCTATAAGGAGAAGCTCCAGGAAGAGCAAAAGTGAGCTTAAGGTCAGTATTGGTTTCTAGACAGAATTCAAAAATTCCAGCACAGTAAGTAGGGATATCCCATTGCTGCTTTTGCAGGACGTTCCATCTTTGCTTCTGTCAAACATGTTTTGTTTTTTGATGCACAGCTCACCTGAAATGTGTTAATTTGTGCCAAGATCTATGGGAGTGGGTAGTATGGCAGTTAGTAATGAGCTTGCTGCTGTATACATTAGTACAGTATAGACTCAGGCCTAAATTCAGCCCTACTGCAAATCTTTCAGCCCTAAAGTCCAACTCATTCCTAAATTTCAGTGTTTTGCGGTGTGATTTGGTGTAACAGTATTGCAACACCATGGCCGCTCCCATGCAGATCAAGTCAAATGTTCTGACTTGAGCAAAAACTGATTTGCTAGAGAAAATGGTGAAAGGCAGCAGCAGGATGCAATTAATGGAGAAAGGTCAGTGCTTCATGATGGACAAACAAAGCAGCTACCTTAAGGAATTCATAACGAAGCCTGCGTTTTTCATCTTTTCATCTTTCTGTACTCATCTAAATGCTTCACAGCACTAAAATGTACTCCCTGTACCTATATTTATGCATGGCCAAAAGATCTTTTTTCTCTTAAAATTGCGATTACTCTGGTAACCAGCGAAATCCCTTTAACGTACAATTCAGTACATTGAAATTCCTATGCTAACCCAGCTATACGTATGTAGCTCTGAGCTTGTTCATATTGTCCATATTCAGACTCTGCTTCATTAATGTAGTTAAAGCCATTAATCCTTTTCTGAAAGGATCACACTGCAGCTGCTGTTTGCCTTAAGCCAGCCGGATCTGCATTGAATGGTGTGTGTGCGTGCGCGCACTAGCCTCTGAGTCATGCTGATGGTCCAAACTGTTTTCGACAGTGCAAAGAACAGCAGCGCATCAATCACCTGATAAAGAACGGGATTGAAGAAGGCATGCAGGTAATGTGCTCTCGCAGCGGGTGGGCACTGGGGATATATAGGCTTCTCAATTTAGCACTTTGGCCACGTTTCTGGTGTGGGTGCAATACTTTGGTTAATGTTCAGTCTGGATCAGATCACGCATTAAAAAAAATAAAATATATATAATCTAAAAATAAAATAAACTGCCTTTCCTACATGACATGATCGACACACTGGCAGGTGAAGCACATTGAGGGTAAGGGAAGGGGCGTGTTTGCTGAGCGGAGCTTCCAGAAGGGGGAGTATGTTGTGGAGTACCACGGGGACTTGCTCCAGATCAATGACGCCAGGAAACGGGAGGCCGCCTATGCGCAGGACCCCTCCACCGGCTGCTACATGTACTATTTCCAGTATCTCAGCAAAACCTACGGGTTTGTTTTGTCCCTAAACCCCCTTTGCTGCCCCTATTTTTTTTCTTTTCTTTTTTGTTAATTAAATTTTTTTTCGCCTTTTTTTTTTTTTTTTTTTTTTTTTTTTTTTTTTTTTTACTCGATTGTACAGGGGCTATTGCAGCTGAAAATATTAACTTGCCCAGTTGCCCGAGGGCAGTGAATAGTGAACTAGTGCAGCATGCTTTTGTCATGTGGCTGACTGTTGCCAGTGTTTTGCTAGGGAGACCAATTGTCACTTAACTTGGTTGGTTTAAGGTAAACATGCCACTAACTGATCTCTCCTGCCCCCTCCCCTCCAGTGTGGATGCCACGAAGGAAACAAATCGCCTGGGGAGGCTGATAAACCACAGTAAAAATGGCAATTGCCAGACCAAACTCCATAACATAAATGGAATACCTCACCTGATACTGGTGGCTTCCAGAGACATTGAGAAAGGGGAGGAGCTTTTGTACGACTACGGTGACCGCAGTAAGGATTCCATTGCGGCTCACCCTTGGCTCAAACACTGACGTCATATGCTTACCCTTCCTTCCCTCAATCAGCAGCTGTACTCCAAGAAGAGAGAATCAGCTTTTTTTTTTCTTTTACAGACCATTTTAAAACTGCGAATGGCCTTAGTAAAAGCATCTGTGCTTTTTTTTCTTTTTGAGTGTGGGTTGCTGGGGCCCATACCCAAGTTATGGCAGTCCTTCAAATGTAATTGCATCAACTTTTAAATATTAATGGTAATTTTCCGAGGCAATTTTTATGTACTTTGTATACGGGTAGGTCAGTGAATCCAGCTGGTGGGTATAGACCACGTTCTGCATTTTATCAATCTTAATGTTAGGAGGTATGCTTAGCAATAAATTTATGGTTGAGAATGAAAGCGTGTGTAAATTAGCTGGATCTTTTGAAGCCGTTAACTGGAATGAGATTCCTAGGCTGTAGCTTAAAGTTCATCTTAAATTTTACCCCTTCCTTGCCGTGTTGAACAGTTATTTTATGAACTTGAACAAGAGCTGTACCTCACACACAAAGCTGTCAAATGTCTAACCAAATGTTTCAAGTGAACTTATTAAAACAGTGCTCCTTAACCTGAATTTTTACCCTTTTTGCCATACATTAAAGTATTTTACTGCAATCTTCACTGAGTGGTTGAGGCAACCCAGGTAGGTGTACTGTGTGTGTCTCTTTCATTGATTATTGCTACTTTAAACCCATCCCCACTACAAATAAAAGTCAAACTGAGCCTCATGGATGTGGAAGTTAATGCATTTGGAATGTTTTTAAAAACCAACATTAAAAGTCTAACCCTAAATGGGAGATGTGTTGGAATAATGACATCGGTTTAGCCTGTTGGGCTTGAACGGAATTCCTGCTACTGCCAGCCATAGGAGAAATGAGACCATGAAACCCCAGTATATGGGGATGACTTCTCAGTCAATCACTGCCTAGTTTAACAAATGAGAACAGTGAACTGATTACATTTGATCTCATCTATTGTAGGTTTCACTGCTTAATTTCTCCCATTCACTGACTACCATTGTTAATATATAACCTTTCCAGATGTAGGTCCCACCCCCACATCAACAGGACCTTACCAGAAGTGTCCTTCCTCTGACACTGCAGCACCCAGCCATGTTTCATGCCTGTCCTCAGTTCAATTACAAGGCAATAATGGTAACTGGCACATTGGCTGTCTGCTGGTGGATTTCACAAAAACTCATTGAGCTTAAAGTCCTGCAAACTCCCATTTCCTCATCTGACACAATGCCATCCTGCACAGTGGGCTGTGATGTGTGTGTGTGCGTACAGAAGTCCAGTTCTGTTAAATCCAGGCTGGGTCACTCGTGATGACGTCTCGGAGCTCACGATGGCTATTTTTTTGTGAAGGAAAACCTGCAAAAGGAGGGAGATTGTTTATGCTTCTTAAATGTTTAAGTATGCCCTCAGGAACCAGAAACCTGGAACGATGCTTTGGATAAAAGTGTCTACTAAATAAAACATATATGTAAAACCTCGTATCTGTGTCTTTCATCATTAATCCATGTGCCACCTCCTTATCGAAATATTTTCATACCATGACATAAGAATTTTGTGCCCCCTCCCCCCATCCAGAAATTACTTTCAGAAGTGCAAGACATCCGGATTTTTTAACGCCACAGATGGTGCATCATTTTAGGCAGTGTAGATAGTGGCTTGAGGCCATTGTTTAAGTCCCCCGCAAAACCTGTTTGCTCAGAGTCTGCCAGCCTCTCATACCGAGCATTGCATGACAACACAACCTACAGTTTTCGAATGGTCGTCTTCTCTTCTTTAGGTCCTTCCTTTGTCTCGATTTTGGCATTTGAGGCCTCAGCTTTTTTGGGTTCCAGGTCTATGTCGGCCATGGATGGCTCAGGCTGGTGCAAAACGCCGCTGTGGACAAAACACCATAGTGTATGTGTTAGAGATGAGGAACTACAGTAAGGACCCTGCATATCAATGTAAAGGGTGTTTATCCAGACTAAAATAAAGGATAGATATAGAAATAGGTGGCATAGAGCTTTCAACACACCTTTCTTCCATAGTAGGTTTCTGCTGAGTGCATACCTTTTATAGAGTTGCAACTCTTCCTGGGCTAGAAGAAGTTGGGTCTTCAACTGATTCCGCTCCTGCAGCACCTCCTTCAGCTCCTCCATGGTGAAACGAGGCCGATTGGGGTCCTTTAGGTCCACTACAAGCTTGTCTGGCCCCAGCAATTGCTGGAAGGGCAAAATACAAGGATCAGGAAATGTTAATTATCTATGACTACAGGACAGAATGAGCGAGTACCCACCTAGGGGCATTTTGTTGGAAGAATCTCATGCAGTCCAATCACAGATAAAACGCTGGTATAAATAAACCATTTATCCTTTTTCCTACCAGAAAAAGAATTAACAATGTCCTACTTTCAAATTACATCTGATTACGAGAGACCCGGCTGGCAAGAACCATGAGAATTATCCCGATGTCTGGGCAATGAGCGTGATTATTGCAGAGACCATTTACAGCAATGTCATTTCTGAAGGCTTGCACAATAAACTGGATTGTCTGTTTGAGTGCAGAAATTCAAGCAACTTCCCCCCCAGAACATTACTTAAGAGCCTCACATGTCCTAGATTAAATTATTCACTGCATACTGGACTATGCTCCTTGTTCACTATCACATTGTGGAAATTAAACACGTGTATGCAGTACATGGAACCACCCGAAAAATGTATTATCCATCCTTCGCTTCACACAGAAACAGTGAGCAAGCATAGGATTTTTCTTAACCAACCACTGATTTTAGTGCCGTGTAACTTCTCTAAATCCCCTGATGGAGGACTCACCGTTCCCTGTCCGTTTGCAGAGTTATCCAGGATCCTGTCCAGCTCGCTTTTCAGATTGTCCCTTTCCATCTTGAGCTCTTCCACGGTCAGGCTGTACCGATTCACCAGCGCTTCGAACATCTCCAGCACCCGGACGATCTTGAACTGCAGCTCGGAGACCACGTCAGCCGGCTGGGTGATCTTCAGCAGGTCCCTGCCGATAACATAGGAGATGTCGTAAACGTCCTCCACCGTGAGCTGAAATGCGTCCTTTTCAAAAGCCTGAGCGGGGGCTGGGTCTGCCACATCTTGCATTGTCGCTGCCAAAAAAAAAATCGGCAAAGAAAGGTGACGCTCTGTAGATTACCAGATTATTTTATTTTTATTAAAGCAGAAGTGATTGCAGTATCTTCCTCGATTAATGGTCAGTAGTAACCCGTTAACTGTACACTTCGAAAACTTCCTTCTCCGATTTCTGTTGATGACTCCGTTTTTTTTTTTTTGAGTGACGTGACCGCGGGCCAATGGCTGTGCGGCACCTTTGCGATCCGAACCGTCCCCTTAGAGACCGGTTAAGCCGCGAGAGCCGTCAGGTGAAAAGGCACGTGATGTTCTCCGAAAATAGGAAAACTAAAACCAAAAACGTTAAATTACTTTGCTTTATGGAATGTTATATCTCCTTCCCCATCACTGGGAATTGGATAACATGGAAAAGTTTATATTAAGGTTTAGATTATTGAGAAACACACACACATTAGTGTTAATTGTATCTTTGTGGGGACCGTCCATTCATCTCTATGGGAAAAACCCTAATCCCAACATGACGACCTATAACTAAAGCAACTATAAGTAATCAAACAAAATACAAGACTTTTGATGTTTTTGATTTTTATAAAAGTGAATTTCCAAACAAAAAATATCCCATCCATCCATCCATCCATTATCTTCCGCTTATCCGAGGTCGGGTCACGGGGGCAGCAGTCTCAGCAGGGAGACCCAGACTTCCCTCTCCCCAGCCACTTCATCCAGCTCCACCGGGGGAATCCCGAGGTGTTCCCAGGCCAGCCGAGAGACATAGTCCCTCCAGCGTGTCCTGGGTCTTCCCCGGGGCCTCCTCCCAGAGGGACACGCCCGGAACACCTCACCAGGGAGGCGTTCAGGAGGCATCCTAAACAGATGCCCGAGCCTCCTCATCTGGCTCCTCTTGATGTGGAGGAGCAGCGGCTCTACTCTGAGTCCCTCCCGAATGACTGAGCTCCTCACCCTATCTCTAAGGGAGAGCCAAGCCACCCTGGGGAGGAAACTCATTTTAGCCGCTTGTACTCGCAACAAACAAAATCATCATTTAAAAAGTTTGGTTACGTGTTTTTCACAAAGCATACCTACACTTAACAAAGCTGCCAACTAAATTATTCACTAAAATATGTTTTTTTTCCAGATGTAATTGCTACCGATCCCTGGACACAAGAGAAGAGATATTTTGCTGTTCAAAGGGTTCAGCACTCGTGCGGTTGGCCTGGGCAGTAATGAGGAACTGAATCCTTTGATCCAGACAAAACTTTTGTGTTGAGTGTAGCTGGTGCGTACACGCTTTTACCTTTGAGTTCTTTTAATTCGAAGTGGTGTCGACTGGCCCACCGTGTGTCTCGCTCGTACCCTGGGATAAGATCTCCAAGGCGGGCCCCACTCCCACGTCCCTCACATCCCCACACACACAATTCCAGAATGCACACACAATGCATGTTTTTTGTACACGGCAAAAGAGCTTCTAAAACTATATAAAGTTTTCACAAAATTGTCTTTTTAGACAAATTATTCTAGCAGATTATTTAAATTTTAGAGGGCCCTTTTGACCCAGCACCCAGGGACAGCTGACCTGGCCCCCCCCATTGATGGCCCTGGGTGCCGATATTGCCATATTGCCAAGGCCCAAATGTGCCAAGCTCAGATAATTGGGGTCACTGCTTCACCTGTACTGGTAATGTTGTTTACCCTACCTTCTTGGTTCTATACAAATCTCGGTTTTAGGTTCACGGTTTAATGCTAGTTTAATTTCAGTGCAGCAGGGAAAACAGAATTTGTTCTGAAATTATTTATTGGGCCTCGTTCAAGTCCTACAATTCAGGCCCAGAAAAGCATTCCTGCAACTCCACAATTCCGAGCCCCGAGGGTCGCTCCCGAGGGGTCTCTCCCAAGGGGTCTCTCCCAAGTCCAGAATTACAGGCCTTGAAGAAGCATCAACCAGCATGCATCCCTCATCTCCAGAGAGTGTCACAAGCAGCTCGCACGCTAAGGCCCGAAGAGAAAGAAAAAGGGTCAGTACATCCCCTCCAAGTGGTCTGAGGTCCTTCCCAGCCCAGAAGGGGCCACTTCACCTGTTTAAGGCCCTGAGGAGGCCGTGCCGCCTGCTTCAGGCCCTGAAGAGTCCACTTCATCATTGTCTGTTTCTCCGGATGTTCCGTCAGTGCCTGATCCATTAGTTGCTCTGCCAGCAGTGCCTGAATCCCTGGCCACTGCCGCTTCCTGCCAGCTGTGTCTCCACAGCCTGTTTCACCAGACCCTGGGCCTCTGACGCCCGTTTTGAAAAATCCTGGGTCTGCAGTGCCTGGTTCCTGTCTCTGGAGCCCAGTTCCCCAGCCACTACATCAGTGCCGGCATGCCTGCAGTGCCCATCTCACCGGCTGCCTCACCAGCATACTCAACCAAGCCAGACCCAGAGGATGCCCCACTAGAGTGAGCCTGTGCTCCCTGCTTCCATTACTCCTGTCCCATCCTTGTCTGCTCCAATTGACTCACGGTCGCTTAAGGGATTAGGGTAAATTTTGCCGAACAGAGTAATTTTTGCGTGATTGTCAAAACCTCAGCAGAGGGGAGCACTTTCAAACATTTGGGCAAAAAGGGAAGGTGCTCAGGTGCACAGCCCCCCCGCATGTGCTGTTATGATGCGTGACAATTCCTGAAATGAGCCCCAAATACATTCTGCCCATAGCATGCAGTGTCTTTGTCTTAAACCACCATGCCTCTTAAAAGTGAACGTCAGCAACATCGTTTCCGGTGCTGAACCATACTGCCTTACACAGGTCAAAGGGCAAGTCATCTGGGTTCAGCATCCAAAGAATTCCTCGTGTCCACGGCTGCCTGTGCAGATTCTCCCTTCTGTAAATCCCTTTCCTTCTGCACCAAGTCTCCTGCTTTGGTCACGGCACAAGGAAGCATGAGACCCGGTGATCTATCTCCACATTATAACCGGAAGTATCATCACCCGGCCCTTACATGAGATTATTCTTTTTCACCCAAGATAAGTTTATGGCACCATTGTAAGTTTAGTTTTCTGCAATTAAGGCTACTTTGATCTAGATCAGTGGTGGCTTAATGGTTAGGGAAGTGCACTTGTAATTGAAAGATTGCAGGTTCAAATCCCTGACCAGCAATACACCACTGAGGTACCCTGAGCAAGGTACTACCCCCAAGCACTGCTCCCTGGGTGCTGAATTAGCTGCCCCCTGCTATGTCACAATGCCACATGTGGGTTAAATGTAGAGGACACATTGTGCCGTGCGGTGGTGTGTCAACACTGATTACCAATTAAAAAAAATCTTGCTTATACCTGAATAGGCAGGGCTGCAGTCAGGATTTTTAAAATATTGAGGTCAAAACTGTTATCCCTTCCTAGGCGTGTCCTGCAATGGATCATGGTTATTGGAGTTGCAGAAAAAATATTGAGAACTTGACCTTGCTGTCCTCAGTGGTAGGTACAGCCATGAGAATAGGTACATGTACTGCTGCCTTTCCAACAATAACTTTACCTGGGGTGTCTGGCAGCAACATTGTTACTTTTCCTATGAGCACACAGAGTAAAGAAAAAGGGGTACAGCCCTGGAACAGTTTTGTTCCTCAAGGTACAAACAACATTTGTGTACCCCCAATAGTACAAAAATGTTCCATTTTTGTTCCATTTATGTACCTTAAAAGAAACATCTACCTACAGCTAGGGTACAATTGGTAAGACCCTTGGGGGTACATCCCCAGTAATGTGTAATTGTACCCACAAAGGTACAAATTGTTACTTTTTTTCTGATAGTGTTGACCAGCATCAAAACTGTTTATAACTGGACTATGAACAGGAGAATACTGACCAGCTTAATGATATTGAGACTGAATATTGGAGATCTGTGTTAGGGTTTCACTGAACCTACAGAGTTCACAGGGAATGATCACCCCACCCTCTGTGCACGTCCTCTCAGGTTGGGTGTACTCCCAGTGTCCAGGCTGGTCTCCCCTCCTTCTCAGAATGCACCATTACCGTGCAAGCAAATGCTCTCAGTTCTTATGTGCCTAGCACAAAACTGAAGGAGATATGTTGGCTAGGATCTGCCAATTCAACCACTGCGAAAACAATCCAGCATTCATCTGACCTTTAATTTGACCCCTATCTTGTCATCTTGTGCATTATTTCATTTTCTGACCTTGAACAGGAGATGTACCTCACACTATCAAATCTCTAACCCAGGGGCAGCCCTGATCCTGGAGTGCCGGTATCCAGCAAGATTTCCAACCTACCTGGTGTCTGGTGACCCACACCTGATCTCAGGCAGATAGTAACTCATCAGGTAGGATAAATCCAAATGCCAGTTGGATGCCAGCAATCCAGGATCAGGGCTGCCTACCCCTTCAGAGTTAACTCATTAAACTAGTGCTCTTTAACCTCCACTCCTGTCCTTTTTGTTGTACATTAAAATATTTAAATTCAATCACATGAAAAGCAACCCAAAATTAATCAGACCTTAATAGCCAAATAAAGAAAGCTGAAGTATAAGCTAGTTTAGGTGAGAAAGGAAGAACGGCAAGGCACAAAATTCTTAACTTTGTTTAACCCGCTGCAAGGTTCACATCAGATTCAAGAATTTAGGAACACACAAGTCATCTGAATAAATGTTAAAATAATCCTCAGCCTTTCAGTTCAGCGTTGAACTAGGAGACAGAGGGAAATTAGACAGCTCTCTCTAAAATCCTGCTATTATTCATCTATTGGGAAAGTGTCACAGATTTTAAACCTACAGGTTTTTACCTGCAAACGATTAACAGTGATATGACATTCTCCTATCCAAACGCATCCCTCTCTTGAACTTATTTTCACAAGGTATTGCAGTAAATTTAATGCCATTTAATACAGGAATGCAAGATCGAGCCACAAAATCCATTTTATTTCCCATATTACACTGCCAGCTCCTTCGCAAATTTGGCAGCAAGAGATCTTCAAATATGTGCTTTTTGCAGCTCCATTTACTCAGACAAAAGTTCTTTATTGCGTTTTCTTTCATTGACACTGTGGTGTCTCGATGGTTGTAAAGGCTTTAGTTGCTTTCTTGTCGTGTTTCAGCACCTCTAAGTACATCGGGTAACTGCCCTATACTCCCCCCCCCACACACACACAGCGTTATTAGCCAGACTTTAATACTCACGTAGAGCTGTAACTCCATCAAAAACTGAATCAACAACACAGATGTTTTACATTCTCCTTTAATTATGGTGCGTCTCATCTATACCTGCCGACTGCTGTTTTGATCGGTCATAATTATTACATTAGCAGCAACAATAATAGTAGTAGTAGTAATAATAATAATAGATTTATTAGTCTAATTGCCATTTATTAGTCTACTATTCTTAATCGCTAATAGACTAAACACTTCAGTCACAAGTTTTAGATGTGGGATCTAAGCAAGTTATTGAAATTGCCTTGTGAGGTGACTTGGTATACTAAGAAAGTAGAGTAGTTTTCACTAGTGTTTAGTCTATTAGCGATTAAGAATAGTACACTAATAAATGGCAATTAGACTAATAAATCTATTATTATTATTACTACTATTACTGCTGTTGCTAATATTCAATTTGCGAATAATTTACAGAATTTCTGAATCACGATCCATCCATCATCTGATCCCGTATCCATCATCAGGGTTGCGGCTCGAGGGAGAACTTGGGGTTCACCTTACACGTATATGCGTCAATACGTAAATAAACTCTAAGTACAGTATAGCTATATGTAAGTGGTAGAAGCTGGATCATAACAGCCTAAAGCGACACCTAGCGATACAGTTGTGTATCAGCACGCCACTGAGACTAGTTAACGAGTTAAACGAGTAGGGTCTTGCAGTTAAACACAGCCGGGGCTGCGTTTCCCAGAAGTTCCTGTTAGCAACTTACATTCAGTTGCATGATTCCAGCTAAGTAGTCATCAACTACGCTTTCACAAAACGCGCCTCAGGACAAATTGAGGCAGTTGGTTAGTTAGGGGTGATGATATACATGTACATTCAGTACCTCTGCAATGTGAATGGCCGATGAATGGAGATCTTGCAGTTATGGAGATAGACTAATTAGATGCAAACTTCTAATAATAAGTTAGTTAATTCAAATAATTTTTCATCAAATGAATTATTATTATTATTATTATTATTATTTTATTGGGATCTTATTATGAACTTTAAGAAATCTATGTTTTAATAGCTTAGCTTGGATGTTAGTAAGTTTTTTTTTTTGGAAATGAACATCTAAAAATTTCAGGTGTTTTGCTCATTTTAAGGAATAATTGGGTATTTAAACCCAGTATGGTCTGTTTGAGGGATATTACAACGTAAATTAACACAGGCAATTAACTACTTTAACTCCTATTCATCAAAGCCATATGTATTACATCATTGCCAAAAAAACAAGGGCAAGGGAATTTCACGCTCTGCTTGGGAGTGCTGGGATCTCCTTGGACAGAAGGAAAAAGGAAAATGATAATGGGACTAATTAAGGCCCTGGGATGAACAGAAATGAAAGCCACAGGTTTACAGGTATGGACATGAAGACCTGGTCAGTATCCCATCATCTTCCATGGTCACAAAACATTCTATGTTTCCATGGTTACCACTTGCCAAGGGTTCAACACAATGTCATTTGCTAGCTTGAATGTTGTCTAGATTTAACATTGACCAATGCTGGGTGTCTCACCCTTGTACTGCCTGAGATAGGCTCCATCTAACCACAAGGTAGGTAAGGAGCATGCCCTGATTACAGTGTGTTGCCGCACCCACCACATGAGAAGCCACCTCAGGGATGAGAACCTGAGTGCAGCCATGTGGCAGGTGATACCTCAGCACCACACTAATCCAAATGGACAAATGTGAGGTTTTTTTCCCCAGTGGCTGGAGCGCCAATCCTGCCACCAGCCCCCAAGATATTCCCTGTAAGTTGGAGGACCTCCTTGCAGGGCTGGATGTAGATTAACCTCATACCCAGGACGAAGCAATTGCAGGTTAAGGGCCTTGCTCAAGGGCCCAATGGAGTAGAATCACTCTTGGCATTTATAGGATTTGAACCAGCAATGAATTATGGGATTGGTCTCGTTTGTTGAGGATGCAACCGATGTATCCTTGATATTTGAGGTGGGGTTAGAACAATATCCGGGGATCTTTACCATCATCTGTACTTCTGTTCTTAGTATTGGAACTGGCTTTTGGCAACGGAAGATGATGAAAAATGAGTATGTGAGAACACAAGTACGGTCAAGTACGCATATTAAGAAACACCCCCCTTCATCCAAGGCAGTAACACTGCTAGGATTCACTTTTGGCCGACAAAATGATTTCCCTGGACGCAGTGTAACGTCAGCTTGATCTGGTTTCAGGGATTGCAAGTGGCTACAAACTAGTACGCTACTGACACGTTTGGTCGTTCTAGTTCAGGGAGAAGGAGTCTGTTTGGATGATTCAACTCAGAGGCTGTATTGTTACTCAGCATGTTCGATGAACATCAGTACCGCCTGGTTGCTCTGGGATTGCACAGTAAATTTGCATGTTTGATCATGTCAGCTCATGAAATGCCTGAGATCCGTAGATCTAACTAATTCAACTCAGAAGCATAAAGTCAGAAGTCAGCATGTTTGGCTAACCAGCTCATTGGTTCTCAAACTTTTTTCGATTCAGTTAGACTAAGGAGACCCCCCACAAAACACTGGTCAAGTCTCCCAACTCCTTTCTTTCTTGGCCCACTTACCAAACAGGAGATACTCTATTTCAGGGGTACTCAACTATAACACCAAGGTCACAATTACATTAGCAACACAAAGTCAAGGTCCAGCAGGAAGGACCCACAATAAAATTTACATGGGGGGGGCCATGATACATGTTGACGAGCTCGGGGGATGGGTGCATACTCAGTGTTTAATAACCACTGAACTAGCCCAGGGACTGACTCAGCACATGTGGTTGACTAAAGTCAGAGACAGCATGTCTGATCAGGTTGGTTCAACAGCAACCATATAGCAGTTCATTATTGTGCAGTACAATGCACCCATTCCCCTACAGTTTAACAGAGGAGGAGAGATAAGGAGTATGCCCTGATCACAGCGTGTTGCCACACCAACCACATGACAAACCACCTCAGGGATGAGTTTGTTCTTGGGAGGCTAGTTAGCAAGACCAGTCTTGCCAGGACCACTAGTATGATCTTTGCGTTTTTGGAATTGAGAATCACCTGGGGTTAGACAACTATAAGCAAAGTAACCAGGACAACCATAAAGTAACCATTTGAAATACTGTAATACAATTACTGCACTGTATAAATCAGAGACACATTTAATTTGATTTGATTTAAATAGTAAAGTAAGTAATTTTTCAGGAAAGGCCTACAAGCACACTGAGCCTTCAGCTGCCCACATAGATTCTGCTGCTGGGCTAGTGGGCAGCTCCTTACAGAGGACAGTCTCTAGATACCCTGTAGCTGGCACAACAAAAATTCTTAGTTTATTTAAAAAGAAAACAAATAGTGAACTGACCTCATTGCCATGATGTAATGAATCACATATATTATTGCACAGCCGACATGATGCTACATAAACAATGAATACAAACCTACAGACATTAAAACATGTATATTTATTGCAAAATCACAGCTGGAAGCAATACTGTTATTTTTTTGCAAACAATATTTTCAAGGCACATAAATTGAATACAAATCAATGCCAGTCAATAAATTTCTATACAGAGAAGTGATGGCACTTGAGTAAACCTGAAAAGCAAATTTAAATAGCCTTCAGATTTATTTTGTACAAAGGAAGTTGAAGTGGAGCCTACAGATGTTTTCAAAATATGTAATTACGGATACACTGAGCCACTGAACAAAAACACAGCTGGGCTGGGGTTCAGGAAAGCTTAAAGGTAGTGATACTGTTCTCGCATGATCACTGTTCTGCTGGACTGATGTACAAGTATTAAACATTCCCTTTAAATGTGGATCTGCCTGTTGATCAGTTCACTATTAAATGGTGTACCTTGACAGTTTAAAACATCTATAAATCGCATTCAAAAGGTTCTTTTTGAGATGTTTTCACAGTGTTCAATTATCCCCGTCTCATTTTGAAATGTCCATGTTTTCATAAGTTTATAGGTCAAACAGTGATTATTTAGTTTACTTGTTTGGGTTACAAAGGAACCCTGTGTGACACGCACAGGTACACAAGCCCTCCCGACAAGCTGGCAGCAACATGGCCGACAATCACGGGTGATCTCATTATATCCCAAGACAAACGAAAGAAGAGTTTGAACAACAAAAATACTCATTTGAAGTAACTCTAAAAGCAAAGTGAGAAAGCAATGGAGAGCAAACATTAATATTTATTTTAAAAATTATTGAAGAAAATATAAATGGGTTTTTATAAACACTTCCTTAGTGTCATCAACAAATGCCTTTGGACAGTATTGACTACAGTGATTGTTTTTCAGACAATGATAAAAGGACTATTCCTCTTCCGAGATTCAAAACAAACCGATGTTTTGACGCCACCCCCCAGCTCCAGGGCCCTGGATTGTTTTATCGATGGACTTGGTAGTACCTTGCCTTATACAGGGTAGGCCAAACGTAGGTATGCAGCTTTTATTTTACATAGTAAAGGTTCTATTTTACAAAGTAACATTTTTATTTTGCTAAATTGTTTTTAAAGGTACATATACAGTTTTGACAACACCTTTCCACAGCGGTGGATTGGGCGACATGGCTGCAATGATTGGCCACCGTATTCACCCGACCTGACACCCATGGACTTTTTCTTGGGGTGTAGTAAAGGAGAAGTTCTTTGAGAGGAAGCCCCACACAGTGGATGAATTCAAGGAGTTCATCTTGCGAGCATTTGTGGACATTGATAGTAACTGGGATTTGTGTGCTAAAGTGTGTCACAGTGACAGGGACAGGCTTCAGGAATGTATCAACACTGACGGAAGACATTTCAAACACACAGGAGACTAAATATGACCCAACCAGTACTGTAAAATTAAAACAGTATACCTACTTTTAAAAATGACTTTGTAAAATTTCAACTGTATACCTACTTTTAGCCCACCCAGTACACGGTGGTTCCTGTGTATTCAAAATAAACCAACATCGAAGAATCAGGGATCCAGTGCTCACCAAATGTAGCTGATGTAAACCTGGGGGGGGTAGGGTAGGTGAACCTGGCGTAAAATGCCTCTCGCCAAGTGCAGTAAATGGGTCTGAAGAGGGCAGAGCCCAACGGCGTGCATGTCAAACCATGTGTCGCTCCATTGCTCTCTCACTGTATTCGGATCCATTAAAGCTCATCACGCAGCAGCCCACCAGTAGCGTGCAGTGGGTGCCGTACTGTTCATCCAGCTGAAATACCACACAAATTGTCTGTCCATTTCAGGTCTGCTGAATAAGCTGGCCTCTTTCTCCGTCCTGCTCTCCTTCTAATGACCCACATTTAGGAGGCTCTCCTGCTCCTCGCCCTTAACTCCCACAATCCCTCACCGTCCCACTTTTCCCCTGGCGATCATCTGCTACTTTAAACTTCCCCTCTCTTGTTCCCACAATGCACCCCTGCTGCATTCTAATGCTCAGCTTCCCTGCAGGCCAACACGATAACCACGGGTCAGGTCCCATTTCATTGCTGTATTGTATTTGTACTAATAGGAGGAGATGCTGCACAAGTCACTGATGAACGTACATAATGCCCAAATAAAGCACAGCCCCACCTAGCATACTAGGCAAACGGACTCGACGATGGGAGTTATTTAATGCTAATGGTACTTCTAAAGCAGTTAGTATCCTCCATGCCCCCTTGTGGTCAACCTGGCTATTTGCAGACAGGGAAAGCTCCCCTTCACGTTGTAGGTGTATGAAAGTCAAGTGCTAAGTCTTGCAGGCCCAGGACGTGGCCGTCAAGCCAAGACCATAGAGCTCTGCAGCTACAGGTGCTGCAAAGCCTCCTGGGCCTGCTCTGTGTACACATCGCCTCTGCCTTCCCACAGGCTCTCCTCAAAGCGTACGGTCCTCTGTGAGGTCCGTCTCTTGTCCCGGGAGAAAAGGCTAAACCTGGGGGACAGAAGAAGGGACAGAGGGGGGTAGGCAGGTTAACTGTTTTGCCAAATGATAAACCCAAAAAAGCAAGTAAGGGCATGTAATTCTAAGCAGTAGATATAGGCATTACTGTTGTTATTAACCCGCATGACTAGAAACCATTAAGAAATGAATCGCCAAAGGATTTCACCATTTTAAAGCAATAAGTAGAAAAGCAGTTATTTACTAAAGACTGTGAAAACAGCAAAAGTGAGGGCAAGTTCTGTGCAGAAGCCTCTTGTCAACATATAACCAGATTAGTGACATTGCATTATGTTAAGAGTCAGCCAGCCGGCCCGCTGCTGCCATGGTCAGCTAACAGTCAGCTGTGTCACAGGGACAAACATATTTTCAGACAAAACCAGCACCCTTGTCTTGAGGGTCTTCTTTGTATGTCCTAGTAGACTGCAGTGTCTGCAGGTTTTCATTCCATTAGGGAACCTTGAAGACTTTTCTGGAAAGTGACCGCACAGAGGTGACCGTCTCTCACACAGTCATGGCTGAAGGAGAGCAGGGGCACCTGAACACACACCAAAGTGACCCAGAGGGGGTGCCCCACCGAACCCAAAAGTGAGCTCACAGTGCCCTCCATCTCTGGGCACTCATCCCTGCTCCCTAACAAAGTGCTGGTTTTGAGTCATCCTCAGGACATAATTGCTGCAATTACTTGCTTGGACCCTAATTAATCCATTGCGAATCATTTCAAATCCAGGGTGCTCAGCCTTTCTTGTGTGGCTCCCCACCCGCTCTGTCTTTTCCCAAACCAGCACAGCCACATCTAAAGATCGGAATTTTCACAATAAGGTGGTGAAGGACTGCAGAAATATTCCAAATAACTAGGAGAGATTTAGGATAATCGTAGGAACAGCTGAGAATCTCATAAATAATCCCCACAGTGCTCTGGCCCTCAGTGGGGGGTCTGTCTTACCATAACACCAATAGTGGATGTTAATTCAGGTGTCTGTCTGTCCCAGTACAACAGGCCAGGTCAGTGGGGAGGCTATCAAATGTGTCAGTATGTCAGTAACAACCACTGGTAATCAGTAAAGCCTGGCTTCTTCCATGTTGTACATGAAATCTACCACCAATCAGGTATTACATCACAAGTTTATGACTAGATTTAATAACTACTTTTTGCAGCAAACAGCAGTATTGCCATTAATACGTCTTTCACTGAGACTGAGGTCTTGTTATGGTTATCAGCGCTTGAAGATCACGTTGGGAAGCAGGAAACACAGGAACTGCTACCAAGCACCAGGAAATGGCAGGAGCTGAATGATGGGGTCATTCTGAGTGGCTTTCGTTCCAAAGGCTATTCTACTGCTAGCAGATAGACACCCAGCAATTAGCCAATCAGAATACCCCATCTGTGACATGTGCCTCCAATTGCCAATAACATGCAGAGTGGGGTGAGTTAAAAATGTAAGAATGCTCCATTTAAAAAGGGCAACAACACAGAAAAAAAACGATTGTCATACAAAGGAAATGAGTCTTCTGATTGGCTGTAAAGTGGGGTCATCTGGAATCAATCCAGCCGCCACCATCGGCATTATGGCTGTAAATATCCTGTCCAGAGAAGCACAGACAGGGAGAGGTGAGCAAGAGTGAGATGACAGATGAGGTGGGAATCACAGGAACATGGTGGCATTAATGTGCGGGAGGAGGTACAGCTGAAGTGGGCGGGTCACCGAACCTAAAACCTACAGAAATCACAAGGCCTGAGATGGGCCATGAGCTAAAAACCTACACAAACACACAGAGTAGGCCTGAGCAGGGCTTGGCACATCAAACAGACATGGCGCATGAGAAACTAACCTTCCTCCTGTACGGTCAGGCCTAGCACAGCTGATAGCTTTGGGAGCCACTTTATTTAATTACTCACCTTATTTAACAACAATCTTCATTTCATGTAAAAATAAATTTACTACAGAAACCCCCATCATTCACGCCTTCCTACATTTTCCTGAGAGCCCATTTGCCTGTTATTCCTCATATGAAATGAATGAATTTACGGCAGACTTTTGCAGCATTAAAATATCCTGGATGTAAGGGTGAAAAACACTTTAACTTTTATCACACTGACAATGAAGGGATATGTACAGAAATACGCTTTCATGAACATGGACAGTGCTGTATCAGTCATAGTATCACCGATACAAACTATCCTTTTCGTTTCCCTTAAGTTTGGTTGTGTAGTCTTTGTCATTAGGATCGCAAAGGGGTGTAAAATTTCAGGATGGGAATTTGTAATGCACTGTGGTTTTCTGGCTACTTTTTGTCTCTACTTTTTACCACTTAAATATGCACGTGTTAGAGTTTACACCAGATGGTGTGATGGCCAAGGGATGGTAATATTTTTATTGTTTTAAATATTAGATTAAACTGTAAAAATGCATATATAATGTTCAGAAAACTAATCAACGACTCCTCAAGTAATCCATCCAGGCATATGTGTGTGTTCAAGAATGTTAGAAAGGGAAATGTGTCTGTGTTTAATAAAGTGTTAAGTTAAATTTAAATGACTTCAAATTCTCTCTCTTTTTATTACCCCACTTTTTGTTTGTTTGTTTGACAACTATACGTACACAGGAAAATATAAATTCCTAAAGAATTCCCAAATATGCCCAGAAATTCTCATCGAATGTTTCCTCCTATGAAAATTTCAGGAATTAGCATCCCAATTTGTCACAAATAAATATATAATCTTCAAACGATACAAACAACAGCAAAATACCACCTGGAAACTTTTTTCAGCAAAATCTGAAACTCCTTAACTGAAATACATAAACAAATAAAATATGACAATTATTTTTTCCAGAACATCATCATCTTATCGTCAACAATAGCTATTTTATTTTATTACAACCTCAAACATTACCAGAGTGTTAATAGACATGAATAACAGCAGTTCCTCAATTTTGGCAGAAACCAGGACTGTCCTGATCACTTTACCAAACCAGTAAATGGGATAACCAAGTACAAGAGTCACTGTAAAGTTAGTTTTTTACATACATATTTAGTATGGTGAAAAAAATGGAAATAATGTAAAAATAAGGTAGCTGTCATCATGCCAGTATAAAAATAAGCTAAAAATGAACTTATGGAAAGACACCTCGTTTATCCGCAGCTGACTTACAGACTGTGGCTTATGTACATGTCAATGACGGCGTATAGATTATATTCGGCACCTTTGTAAACCTAAAAATACCACATCACACCCCTCCCACCCCCACCCTGGCTCTGGTCAATTTACTATTGTCAGCATACTGATATTTTATTGTTTCATTTTAATGTTTTTGTCGCTACATTATGCTTATTCCCCCTCACCGCCCATCTTTGCACTATGACCTGAGACTTTGCATTTTTTAAAATCCTTCTGCACCCCTCCTTAGCCTGCCACTTCCAGTCTGTAAACCATCTGGAAAGTTTTGTCATTTAAAATATATTTAGATGTGGATGTCTGGTCTTCGCTTGTATGCTAGCAGAAAAATGGAAAATTTTACTTTAACTTAGTCATCAAAAATAAACTGAATTCTCTGCTGTCGAAAACGAACAACTGAATCGTCTGATGACCAACCTTGACTTTAGCTAGTCTTACCCAGAAGGTGGAATCCTGTCAGGAAGGTGTATCTACAGCCTTAGGCCAAGGCTGGTCAAGGAGAGACTGGAATATGATGTCACTTCAGTGTTGAGAAACATCGTAAACATCTTTGTGTAAATGTAGAAACAATGGGGCTGTTCTCATTAGGCTAGCAATTGTCTGGTTTCAGCAAATGGTAAACAGGTTTTTAGAAGTCAGTCTGACCTTCGCTGTCACTTCACTGTCTGTGCCACAGACAAAATGAACACTTTGTCTACTAATTAACCAATCAGAGCTTCGAGAGAGAAACAGGGAGGGGCTCCTGACTGGAGAACAGTCACTGAGATTTAGGGGTGTAACAATACACTGTGGCGTGACATTTTGTGATGCAAAAATATGATGATACACGTTGCAGGGGTGTAACAATGCCCCGTGGCACAAAATCGTATATTAATGTCAACACAAGAGGGCGCAACAGGCATAATCTCAGATTTTCCTTTAGATTTGATTTTTGCTATTCGCATTGGAGTCTGCAGAATAATGAAAAAACTGCAAGAAAAAAGAAAGGGTTTGTAAATGGTGTTTTTTGTAAATGTAAATGCCTAAAAGATGAATAAATAAGACCTGTGAGATCTTAGTTTGTCTTAACGAAGCATGAGCCCTGAATTGTCTATCGAACAGAATCGTGAGTAGATTGTGTTGTTACACCCCTGCCAAACCACTGCCTGATCTATGCTCTCCGCGAAACACGTCTGTATTTAATGTCTGGCAGCGCCTCAGTAAGTCTCCCTTCAGCATATCCCCTTAGAGCAGCATCTCAGGCCCATCAGCATTCCAGTTTCAGTGAGTGTCATAGCAACACACATGTGACAAACATGTCAGGGACGGTCAGGGACAGAGACTTATCTGGCTGGTCCAAAGGGTGTTGTGTGTGTCTCTGTAACCGATCATTTGTAACAGTCATGGCTCTCTTCAGTACTCACAGACGCTTGATCCCAGACTCAGGCTGGACGTTGGGACGCGGCCGCATTACTGGGGAGGGCGTTGTGGCTGGGGGGGCTGTCTCTTCCTCTGCCTCCTCACTGACAGAGATTGGAAGGGTGTTAAAAGGGGGTTTACCAGTAAGCAGGACAGGATCTGCAGAACGGCCTGCAGGTTGCAAGTCTTCAGAGGGACACTCTGGAAATATTTTAACCTGAATTCCCTGAATAAAAATATCCAACAGTGTAAATGGGTTAAAGACAATAATGGCCTCACCTTTTGTAGTAGCTCAGTTCCTCCTGCAGCATGAACACTTTGGCTTTGAGCTCATTCCTCTCATGCAAGACGTCCCTCAGCTCCTGGAGGGTGAAGCGGGGTCGGTTGGGGTCTTTTAAGTCCAAGGCATTCTTCTCTTCTGGCATTTCCTCCTCACAAAATGCCTCCTGGTGGACAACAGCGATCATCATAATGTCATTTCAGTGGCAGAGACACTCAGATGTTGGATGGTCACACGGTAGCAAGCATGCCGGTCTCCGAGTTACCTCTGTACATTGGTGACGTCAAAAGTGAAAATGAAAAATCTCATTTTACTATAACATAGCACAAAATGATTACAACTGATGTTGTACATGCTTCCTCAAGGGGGCGCCAGCTATCTTCCAGTCATATGCAGCCAGAATTATTAATGCTTGCCTGGATTTAATTTAAGCATAGGCGTTCAATACTACACCAAGCAGTTGAAGGCCTAGTTAAATTCAGAAACACAACAGCCACAACAGCCCTGAAAATTGCACTGGATGAATGGTGTCCATTCAATGAACAAATGACATCCCACTAAGATAACACAGGAAGCGAGGGTGTGCCACAATGTGGCCAGAACTTATCCCAAACCACTCTTCATGGAACTGTAAGCCAAACACCTTGGGAGTTAGGGGTTTAGATCACACATACACACACACACTACATTCTGATGCTAGATGGGAGTGTCAAACACATGCACACAAACATACACACTAGTGTAGGTGCAGACAAAGGGAAAGCTGTTGTACTGGTTACATCTTACATGGGGGTTAGGATCACAGCAAGTGCCACCCAGGAGAGATGCCACTACCGGTTACCCATAGCAACACAGCCTCTTCCTCATCCTCAACATTTTCCATCCCTTCCTTCGGCTTCCTGTTCTCAAAGCGAGTGGGAAGGGAAAGGCGATCCACTGCTTCAGGACCCTTCAAGAGGAATTCTGAACTGGTGCGGCACTCAGCCCAAACAGAATCCTGAAGGTCTGAAACTGCCCCTTCTGAGATCTGAGGTAACAACACAGCGGGGTCTCGTTCGAATCAGTCTCTGATGCGGTTTGGACTGAAAGCTTAAGCAGTCTTTTTAGACTGACACTATATAAACCTGTATAACCCCCTGTTCTGTCTTTTCTAAAATTATTATATATCTCAGTTTGTTGAAATTGTAAAAAAATAAGCATGTCTCTCACTCATAAGGAAAACTGGAGTCCAACTGAAAGTAAAACAGGAATAATTTTTGAAAATAATGTTTTTTGAAGTTCCATTCTCTGTTGGACAGGCATCCGGTACCCATATTGGGAATAAGAGATTCTTGGCATTTATACATTTGGGGAGTGCTTCATTTCCAAAGATTTCCCTAATTTCCTGTTCAACTAAAACACCTTCAATGATAATAAACAGTATTTTGCACTAACTTCTACCATTTTTACCATGCAACTCAATACAAAAAAAAAAATCAGCAAAATCCTGCACATTTCTTAGCTGAGATCCATCAGGAGTTGTCAGGAGCAAGGACAGCTTATGATTCAACATGACTCTCCAGATATATGCAGCCAACACTGCAGTTACTGACTCCATCTAGCTAGGAGAGGACCAAGAGTTACCGTAGCTCACATACAGCATTCTTTTGCATCCTTATTCATCTTTGGGCCACCAGGGGACGCACTTCAAATACATGTCCTAGGAAATCAGCTACTTTCTTGGCCT
The DNA here is from genome assembly GCA_026781065.1 of Mormyrops boulengeri. Classification (NCBI taxonomy): domain Eukaryota; kingdom Metazoa; phylum Chordata; class Actinopteri; order Osteoglossiformes; family Mormyridae; genus Mormyrops; species Mormyrops boulengeri. The sequence goes on along the minus strand of JAODLD010000046.1, from coordinate 36,450,405 downwards.
TAAAGTCTTCAGAAGACTCTGGTCCTGTTTGCTCAATGCTAACTTGCCCTTACATGTAAACCTGCAAGCTTGTAAGCCCCTGTTGTTGCGGTTACCTGGGGTGGTGGTGAGGGCTCCTCACCATTCTGGCTCAGCGCCCCCTGCAGGCGTTCCCGTAGCTTGGCCACCTCCTGCCGCAGACCTGCCAGTTCCTGCTGCCGCGCCTGGGCTGCGGCCTCCAGCTCCACCTTCTGCTCGATGAGTGCCTTGCCCTGCGCCTCCACTAGCGTGATTCTGTGCCGCAGGTCGTGATTGATCTTCATCAGCCGGTTCTGCTGTTGCTGGAGCTGGAGGAACAGGGAGGGAAGAGCACACGCATGTTCGCAAACAAACATGCCTGCGTGTGCAAGAGCTGGACCAGGGGAATCATGGTCCGGCAGTCAGGTGGGAACATTACACTCTTATATTACACTAAACGATTTTGTTAAAGCCCTTGAATATTCCTATTAAAAGGACCTTATATTTGTATATATGATATTAATAACATAATAAATACTTATTATTTATTATATAGCAGTGGTCACCAGCTAGTCAATCATGACTAACATGCAGATCTTTCAGACATTCCTAGTCGACTGTGACGATCACACAGTCACATCAATTAGCACCCTTTGCATTGTCATGTCACTAGGTAACTGTGTTAGCACATAGAGGTTGCATTAGTATATTTTTTCTTGGACTGCATTTGACACTGAGAAACAATGCTGACATCCCACATCTCCCAGAAGTTTTGCCTGCCCCCCAGGTAGATGACTTGCTTTGTTGCCATCTCCCCCCTCCCACTCAGTTTTCAGTGTCATTTATGAGGAGGGCTAGGGATGCTGGTCTTACAGCCTCGACATCCTCGTTCTTTAGCGTCAGCTCCCGGTCCTTCGCCCGAATCTCGTCCCTCTGCTTGTCCACCACCTCCTTGAGCTTCTTCATCACCTGCCGTTCCCTCTCCGACATGCCTGTGCCGAGAAACCGGGATCTGGTCGCAATTCACCCAATTACAGCACTGCCACACACATGCATTATTGACACATGGACTGGATGCCTCATCTTCTCTCAACACACTCCTGTAACAACCTTGGTGATGCGTGCAGTCATTAAGGCTCCAAATAAGAGGCTCATGTTTCATACCACGAAGGCCAAGTTCTATGTAAATTGTTGCTGTTTAAAAAAGAAGTTATATATCCATCTTCTAACTGCTTATCTTCATCACAGGACCCAGCAAGGGATGCCAGTCCATCGCAAAGCACAAGATGCCAATTAGCCAAACTGCATGTCTTTGGGTTGTGGGTGGAAGCCAGAGACCCGGGAGGAAATCGGCACTCAGGGAGAACATGCAAAACCCCTCACGCAGAGCAGGGTGTGATTCAATCCCCGTGGCATCACTAGGAGGGTGCAAACCACACCACCGGTGATCAGGTGTAAGGAACCATTAACTGCAATTTTCCGCCATCATCATCACCCCCCCCTCCCCATTCCTACAAGTCTAAAACTCCATGCTAATTCACTTTTGGAATCGCCTGAATCGCCCAGTCAGAGCTGTCACTATTAACCAATTACAATGATTCACGTGGTGTTGAGTTCACGATCTGTTGTTTTCGTAGTTGCTGGTGTTTCGCCAACTTTGTTATCTTTTCTGGTGTATGTCAAATACAATATTGTGGTAATTAGTATCTGTGTACCTTTATTAATAATATTTTGGAGAATTAAGCAGTAATTAAAGGAAAAGAAGGAGAAAAACCAAAAAAGGCTTCCCAGAAGCTACTTCCACTCCGTCATTAATAATATTGCCACTAATATTGTAACTGAACAATGACAATTTTAATTAATTATAGTGCCTTTAATCAAGCCAAGATTCAAGAGGTTTATTCGTCACATACAGTACAACATGCAGTGAAATGTATCCCGTAATCGTTCTATTTGGCTGTGTAAAAATACAAGAAAAAAGTTAAGAAGTAAAGTAGGAGTAAAAAAGAAAATTACAGTATATAAATACAATCTATCAAAGCAAATCAAGTGTATAATCTAAATATACAATCCAAATATACAATCTAAAATATAGTGCAATGGTGAGCCAAGGACACTTATTCAATAAAAAAGATTTTACAAAGCAATTTTGTTGTTAGTATTCATATAATCTAAGAAATACTACATGAAAGCAATTTACAACTATACACATATATCACATATAATTCTATGATTAAATTTGATAATAAACTTACATGTATAACAATTACTGATTATACCCTGAAATGTATATCTAAATGAAGAAACTGACATTTCTTGATATATATTTATAAATATAACTACATCTTAAATTCATTTTTTTTGTCATTAAAAAATTTCTGTGGCTTCATGTGAGAGGAGCTTTTCAAAGCTGAAACTAATACAGAACTATCTGTGATCTACCATGGGGTGGTCAAGGCTTTCCGATCTGAAAGCGAGTTGGCAAAAGGCATTGATTTCGATGAAGTGATTCGCAAGTGTGCAGCTTTGAAGACCAGGAAAGGAAACTTCTGAATCCGGTGAGGTGTTTGGTAAGTGCTGAAATACTTGTGTGTTTGTTCCTGTTTATTTTTACAGTATTTCATTTATGAGTGTATTTACAAATGCATTTCTATACAACTTGTACATCATTTGGGCTGTTATCTATTATGAAAACCTAACCCATTAATGTAGCTTCTCATGTTGGCTTAACAGTAAAGTTTAATGTTAACAATAAGTTTTGATGTTGTTTTAAAATGTTTTTACTTTGAATTGCATTGTTTTCTTACTATAGTTTCATTTTAGCAACATGAAATTCATAATGTAAAGGCTAAATGTAAATACGCACTGTGCATATGAATTGTAATTTAACGGTGCAAACCGTGTAATTTTAAATTTGCTAGTTGTTTATGTCACTACATTACTTTCAGTGATATACGATTAATGAGTAACACTAAAACAAAAAGCTTTACTAGGGATTCTGTGTGGTCTGGTACAGGAAGAGGTCCATTTGGGAGGGGGGTGACCCCAACCCTAGGGATACCACTGTCAAACCCCCAGTTCTGCAGGTGTGAGGCTACTGTGCTGCCCTCTGAGCCACCATGCTTTCCTCTGTGTCACCCTACTGCCCTCTGTGCCACCCTATTACCCTCTGAGCCCCCTGCTACCCATAAGAAATTCCACCCATTCATTCATCCATTCTCGGTCGCTCATCTGGGCTTATTTTATTAAATAAGAAAGATATAAGAAGATCCCACATGTGACAAAATGGCCATTACAAAATATAAAAGTTGAAAATATAATGCAAAATATTTAGGGGTGGACTTCAAACACCCTTCTGTGTAGATTTGGAACAAACAAAATTTCCCTGTTCCAGTTTACTACAAATCACATGTGCACATATTTTTAGTTACTGATGGCACCTAAAAGACAGAACCTGCATGACTGGCTTTTATGCCGAGTTTTGCCAAATGCGTGCTAGAGCAGGTATGATAGCACTTAGTTATTTGTCCTGCTGCACTTTCCAAACGTAACTGGGAAAGCAAGACACCATTGCAGGACGACAAATATAGAGACGACCCAATTTAAAGTTTCCACGACATGCATTTGACTGTGAGGATAAATATAGGCCGCCCAAGCACGAGAGACACATGGATTCATTTCGACCTCAAAGTTCTCTGCACTGCCAAACATCACACTAAGAAGATCTCTCTGAGGGTCACATAACCAACACACACACACACACACTCTCTCTCACACACACACACGCACAGACACATGCAGAGACACTCACACACTCACACACACGGCATGATTCTCCTCTGTTTACCAGTCATATTGAGGGAGATTTGCAAACATACACTTGGATGGTAAACTTTATATTAGCACCACTCTGGTCACAAGACACCTACAGATACCAGACGACGGGAGTTAAACTATAACTCATCATCATGGGGTCTTTATGATCATATTGTCCATGGCTTTTAGCTGTAACAATCCCTGGATATAAACTGATGACATAATAATGGTCTTGTTGGTGCTTTGACCAGGTCAGCATTACACGGTGGCTGAGGTGCCTCAAAAAAGTTCCCTTGGGTCATTGATACTCTGATGTTCATTAATTGGTCTTGTATTATTCACTAAGAGAAACGGTTTTCTCTTGAATATACACATCATCTCTTGAGTACGAGTGCTGTCTGTGCAATCAAGCGAGTATGACAAGAGGTCCTCTCAATGTCCTGCTCATCCAGCTGGTGAAAATGACGTCACCCACCCCCCCACTCATCGTTTAGAGGACAACAAAGGACTGTCATCGATCGATACGGCTTCCTGAACAGCCAAAGGAAAAAAGCTCACTACTCTGCAAGTCAGCAGTCCAGGCCCTCGAACAAACGCTGCTTTCAACCTCCTCGTGTCCCTTCGTAAATGCTAGTCACCTCCAATAACCCTTCTTCCTTAGCTTATTCACTAGAGGACCAAGTGGAAGAGGATGACAAAATGAAAATGCCTTGGTAACAGGTGGAACGGTCAAGGTGCAGCATATAAGCAAGGTCTGATACGAAGCATAAAATATGAGTGTAGAGTGCCTGGAAGGATATTCAGCAGACTTAAGAAGCTGGCTAGCGGCCATGACGTGTCTTGTTGGTAACGTCAAGCTTGGCAAATAAAGGAAAGTCATCATCAAAAATGAGTAACACTGGGTGGAAGCGCATACCTGAAGTCAGAGATAGTCTTTCAGAACTTTAAAGTACCTTGCTTATGGCTAATATTCAAAATCTCAATTTGCAGCAGTGTCTGTATCACTTCTGTAACAGCCATAAACGACCCAGACGTCACCCAACAAGGAACCTGACGGATACTTGTTTTATAACCTCTCACATTTACACGGGACAGCTGTACCAAATGTTTGTTTTGTTTTTTTTTTATTCAAGTTAAGTTCGTCACTCAGGAATTTAACAGCTTTGCTTCACACGGGGACTAAAGCTTGAAACCCCTAGACCCAAAGTCCAGGTTCCCTCAACAATGGCACCGCAGCAGGTGTAGACAGTTCCTCAACCATACCTTCCTGCCTCTGCAGGTCCTCCTCAGACAATGGGCAGTCCTTGTAGGAGAGGTTGTTGAGCAGGCTCTTGTTCTCGGCCTGCAGCTGGGCAATCTGGGACAGTAGGTCCTGGGCTTCCCCCCTCCACACATCCTCGACCAGCTCCAGCTCCTGTGTGTTAAATGGGGAGCAGCGATCCCAAGCTGCTTGGTTGTTCAGGGCACACAAGCTGCAGGTTCATGCAAGTGATACAACACAAGGGATCCGCACGAGAGAGAAGCCGGTAATATAACACCAGTAAACTGGATTATTTTGACACACAGGCGTGCACAGTTACACTGTAAAAGCAATGGAGAAGTCCCTCAAACGATCGTTCTCCTCGGCAGAATGCGGTCACTGGTGCGGTCAGCATTTGTTATCAAGTACAATTATTTTGTCAATCGCAATATTCAATCTGACACAACTTTTCGCCTTGCTGTTATTTTTTTCTGGTATAGCACTCAATATAAACTATGACCTCGCAACAATTTAAATGGGAACTTTTTCGAAGAATCTCTTGAGATAGGCCTACCTGAAAGCAAATAACGAATTTAATTTTTCCGCCATAATTAGACCTTCATTGAGTCTCCCTGAGATTTTAAAGAGGGCTCGCTACGATCTGGTCGCAGTCCCGATTTTCTTTCTCAAACTCCAGATTGTTTTTGAGTCATATTTTATTACGATCATGTGAGCAGCTGGAAAACCAGCCAGAAAGATGCCAAATACATCGCATGAAGTAGCTATGACAAGGCGGCTCCAAAAATAAAATCACGTTCGATGTAGATTATTATATGATATTTACAAGTAATATTAATAACGATATTGGCTTAGAATAACGAATTCATTATCTTAATGCTCAGTTTCACACGAGGAGCCACGTTGTTTTTAAAATTCATAATCACTACAACTGAAACTGACCCTCGAAGTAGCCTACAAGTAGCCGTATTTAAACAATAACTTTAAAACAGGGTAATCTGCAGCTGAAGAGCTGTCATTACTCGTAAATTGCCCAAAAATTTTCAAAAACTTATGGTCTGTGTATATCTCAGTGTTCAGCGGATACTCAAAAATAGTTTCCTGTTGATTTACTGTCATTGGCATTGCTTTGTGGATCACTTGTTGGTATGAGAAAAGATAATATTCGCAAAGAAAATTTTAAAATACATTTAATTTTATATATAGATTCTAAAAATAAACGATGACCGCACCGGTATTGACGTGAGCCAATGTTTCCGTGCGATCCAAGGAATATACTAACGCAAATCGGAAAAAGGAAAAGCAAGAGTCCGAGGGGAGTGTGCTGGAAATGCCGGGACACTATTCTCATATGTGCAGATACTTTGGTTCGGGGAAATACGGGACCTTCTGGTGCTTCTTTTCCTTCTCCAGCCGGTCCATCCGTTCCAGCCGCAGGCGATCCAGTTCCAGACGCAGTTCCTCCGTCTCCGGGCTGATGCTGTTGCGGCTGACCAGCACCTCCAGGATTTCCAGCACTCGCACAACCTTGGGCATAAGCCTGGAGAGCGCTTCGCAGCCGTACTGGTCTATGATCCTCTCAAACTCCTGTCCCACCACTGCGGCGATGTCGTACACGTCCATGACAGTCAGCTCGGTCGCATTCTTCTCCATCGCCGACCCAAAATCTTCCATGACTGCCTCCCACCCTCGACAATGCCGTTCCTGTTCTCCTCTATTTCCTTCCAGCAGAGTTCCTCCCGCAGGCCCTCCTCGTTTATTTCACAGGACTGCTTTCCGCGTTATTAAGAAACTCCCACGGATCGCTATTGAGGCGGCCACCAGCACTCGTCCATTTTCTTTGCTCAAAGCTCTCCGTTGATAGCATGTAACTAAAACTCCGGCGGCTCCATAGCAGTCCGCAAATTTTGCTGTGCAAGACCAGGCTGGGCTGCAGCAAAGTCAGTGCGCATGTCACAGCCGTGCGGCTGGATGTGGCTGCGGCGACCCGGCATTGAGCGCTTATGCGGCGTCAGGGCGGGACTAGCTGGGTCACCAAGTCCTGCTGTAATTTCTGTCGTTCCCGATCATAACTTAGTTTGTTTTGGTATCATATTGTAGTATGCCCAGTTCATTTATGTATATTTTGATATACGGGTAAGAGTTGAACTGTCAGTACTAGTGTATTTATGTATGTGTATATATATATATATACATACACACACACACACTATATGGACTACAAAATTATTGGGACACCTGGCCATTCTAACTACAGTAACTTTTATGACGTCCCATTCTAAATCCTTAGGCATCAATATGGAGTTGGTCCCCCCTTTGCAGCTATAACAGCTGCCACTCTTCTGGGAAGGCTTTCCAAAAGATTTTGGAGTGTGTCTGTGGGAATTTTTGCCCATTCATCCAGAGTTTTTATGAGGTCAGGCACTGATGTTGGATGTGAAGGTCTGTCTCGCAATCTCTGGCTAGTTCATCCCAAAGGTGTTTGATAGTGTTGAGATCAGGGCTCTATGTGGGCCAGTCAAGTCCTTCCACACCAATGTTACCCAACCATATCTTTATGGACCTTGCTTTGTGCCCTGGGGCACAGTCATGCTGGCACTGAAAAGGGCCTTCCCCAAACTGTTCCCACAAAGTGGGAAGCATAGAATAGTCCAAAATGTCTTGGTATGCCGAAGCATTAAGAGTTCTCTTCATTGGAAGGGGCCTAGCCCAACCCCTGAAAAACATCCCCATACCACCAAACTTAATTGTAATTCACACAAACGCTCCACTTCATAATGAACATTGTAGCAATTTTTAATTGATTTAGTTTGCATAATAGGCCTATTAGTCATACTACAAGGATGTTAACATGGTCGCACTTATATTTTCACTAGCTATAATTCAGCAAGAAAATAGAAGCTGCTATTAAGAAAAATGAACATCCGTGAGCTGAATGTCACCCAGTTCCTGCACGAGTGTCACCACAAATAGCTTCTCTATTGAACTGTAATAATGGATGTTAACTTTTGTTATATTGGAGTTGCTGTTAGGATTTTGTTCATGGTGTATCTTGGCTGAGAATATATTTGGATGACGGAGCGATTTTGTTTGTGAGGGTGAATGCAGCTTCATACCTGCTGTCCAGATGGCTGCAGTTCAGGTGTACTGCTGTGTCTGGATTTTGTGGTTACTTTAATATTTATGAAAAACACAAGTCTGTGCCTTATTACTTAAAAAAATATCTTTTTCCCTATTAATGAAGATCAGTGATACGCCTGTTGCAGTTTTGTTCAGGGTTGGTTGAGACTTTAGTTACTTCTGCACTTTTGAGGGGCTTTGTCAGATTTGTATTTTATTGAAGTGCACACTTGTCGGTACGTTTGTTTGAAGGGCATTTGCAGTGTCTATATCATGAAAAAAAGAAACAAATATTCTGAGATATGACAGCTGGTGTGCACCACAATGAAAACAACATTATTTTTAAAGCAATAGTCAATAATAGATTTCAGTGCAAATAAATTTGCAGACAGTTTAAGGTAACAGACGTATAAAAATGTTACTTTCAGACTTCAATAACGAGACTGATGCTTCTGTTGATAAACATTTATTATCCATTTGCCATTTACACACATTAATAACCACAATAATCGATACTAAAATATATTAATAGATCTGAGAGTATAAAGACGGGTTTAATACAGAAACAGGGAAAGAAAGTGTTTTACAGACACCCCCATCTATTTTTTTAAATAAAGCACCCAAGTGTCATTAGTTATGACTGTCCCAAAAAATATATACAACTTGTGTGTGCCCATTTAAAAAGCCGAATCATTACTTAGACTTTTTTCCTACAATACTACATAAAAAAATCTCCTCTGCGCTACAAGAAAGGACATTTTCACTGAGTAAAGTTTAGTTGCAGTCCTACATACAGTACGCCGTTCCTAATCTTGTACACTTTATCATATATAAATAGTATTAAAATACACCAGTGGACGAGAGTGAAGACGTGGCCCTGGGTTTGAGCGGTTTGTGGATCAGATGGCTGACCGTTAGGGCTTTCTGATTGCACTACAGTTAATACATCCCATCTACAGAGAGAAACAAAATTAAAATGAGAGATAAACAGGGTTCGTCTTTCAGAAGGAGCTTCTTATGCCGAGCCAATAATGTGTAATGCCAGCCAAAGAGTAAATACTGAAATAAAGTCCAAGGAAGGGCCAACCCGGTCACTTGTTTACATGTTCAATTAAAAAAAAAAAATGTCTGATTGCATCTAATCATGGTGGCGGTGGTTAAAAGAGTTCAGTAATGGCGTCTATTTCTACATTGCAAGCTGCGGATTTGATCTGTCGTGTCACTAAAATAATCATCAGTATGCACAAGGGTGAATGGAGCAGCATTAAAAGGTGTGATTCGTGTGCATTACTGATGCCTGCACTACAACCAACCTACAGGTGCAGAACAGCCCTTAGCGCATAATAAACTCGTGCATTTACATCAGTTAGTCTCTACGCTTTATCATCTGTGTCACGGCCATGATATACGAGTCGTGATATTGTGTAACGAAGTGCATTCTGTGCTCGGTTACAACACAAACTGAGTAACAAGTATAGTGCTGTCTCTGGGCTTCCCAGCAGCGTATTAGTAACTGGGAGCCAGAACAGCAATGGCGATCAGTGTTTGTCAGGCATGGAAAGGCACACGTGTCATGAACTTTGTCTTCTTACACGCTGCTTTCATTCTTGAAAAATAGCGGAAGAAAAACAGAACGTCGCTTAGTCAGAAAAGGAAATAACGTCATGGCAAAATAAAATACGAACTTGGCAAAAAATTGTGGGAAAAAAAAAATCAATAGGGGTGGGGTACGGGGAGGCATGGTCAATGTAGACTGAGCACAAAAAACAGTTTTGTTATGGTTGATTGGGTCTTATAGTGACATAACTGGTGTCAGCAGCCTGTCTGCACCGTATCAGTCCATCACCATGACTGTTCTTCTGCAGCCACCATTCACCTAAACTGGAGGGGAAATTTCAGAAAATGCTTAGGTAGGGCAAAATGCTGATTTATAACATTTGTATGCTTCCTTCAACAATTTCCACATACTGTGTTTTTTTAAAAATATAATTAATGCATTACTTTAACATCCATCCATCCATATTCTGTAACCACTTGTCTTATTCAGGGTCTAGAGCCTATCCTGGAGGCTATGGGTACAACACAGGGAACATCCCAGGATGGGACGCCAACCATATTAACATTACAATTGTTTATTTAAAGTTTTGTACAATTGAGAGATCAGGGTCAGACAGTCCCTGAAGCAACTGGGGTTAAAGGCCTTAGTGAAGGGCCCAAACCATTATGCTGGGATTTGAGCCCATCACTATCCAAATCACGAGCACAGGGTCCAAACCCACAGAGCCACACATATGAAACAGATACGGCTTATTAGAGGAAGCATCACAGCATGGTCGAGAGAGTAGTAAGAGGAAATGATTCAAACTGGGGTCATCATACGGCATGTTTCACAAGACTAATGAATACTGCGCTGTAACTGAGATGCTAATATCATTTGGGCGTTTGGTCAAAGCCCCTCACCTGGTTCTTGGGTGGGATGTTGGGCTTCTGGGCCAGCGGGGGCTTCTTCATGACGGCAGGTTTGCTGGGTTTGGGTGAAGATGGGGAGGCGGTGCTGGTGAAACCATTGCCCTCAGGCAGCGACTCCAGCGGCTCGCCGGCCAGCTCGTAGTGCTTCTTCCGCAGTTCGCCCAGGCGCATGCGCTCGCTCTCCAGCTGCGTCTCCAGCTCCAGGACCTTCACCTGTCACGTGAGGGTGGGAGGGCGGCGCAGGCGTAGGCAGGAGCGAAATGTTATGTACAGGACTCACCAGACACCAGAACTGAGGATTTCCCCAGACTACACTAATGTAGCTTTCCTCTCTCAGTGCTGAGATTATCAGAAAACTTGGTTTAGACCCCACCACCTTAAAATAATTCACATACAAAATTAGGTTTCATTGAATAATGTACTGACTTCTCTGCCAACCTCACAGGGTTTCCTGATTTTACCTACATAAAGCTGGCAGATGCCAGGCTGACAGAGGACATTTAAAACAGGCACTTGTTAAACACTTTGACTGCTGACCTGTGACTCCATCTCCTCCTTCCTCAGCTTAATCAAAGACATGCCTGAGAAGTCCATATTATCTGAGACAGGAGGAAAATTAAAGTGTTACTGCATTCTACTAGTAAGACAGATGAGTTTTGCAGGCTGGTCTCTAACTGGTTCCTCATAGGTCAGAATCTGCCTGCTGTGCACCCTTACTGGGCAGCATGACTCCGGGCACTCACCCCTCTCCTCGATCTGCTCCTGTCCCGTCTTGGTGGAGGCCACCACTTTGGCTGCCATCTCGTTGACATAGCGAGAGGCTTGCTGGAGTGTCGTCAGTTTCCTGCTGTTGCGGTCTGCCTTCACCTGTACCACGGTGATAGAAATATGAAGGCTGCCCCAGGGTTCCGCTCATCATCTGGCTAAACATCACAACCTTAACATTAACCAACAACATGTTACTTAGACCATCAACGTGACACCCACTCATGATAATGTAAATGTCACTCATGATAATGATAATGTAAATCACAGGTGTCAGACTCCAGTCCTCGAGGGCCAGAGCCCTGCACATTTTTGGGTTTCCCCTCGTTTAACACACCTGATTCAACTTCTTGTGCTAATTACCAC
>JAODLD010000046.1:36416793-36429297 GCA_026781065.1 Mormyrops boulengeri | reverse complement strand
CCCCCCCCCCCCCCCCCCCCCCCCCCCCCCCCCCCCCCCCCCCCCCCCCCCCCCCCCCCCCCCCCCCCCCACAGAAGCAGGCGGTCAGAGAGCAAAGCTTCCCTTCAGTTTGTCCAAATCATACCACTGTTACAATGGAGTGAATGATGTTTATAAATCAGGTCAGTACTGCTATGGGACAATGGGGGAGGGGGGGTTACCTGGGGAACTGGTGCAGCGCACATGCAGGGGGTCGTCTAGTTTGGCCGCGGCATCCTGGATGATGGCCTCTGCCTCTGTCACGGTGCCTTGAAGCAGGGAAAACTGCTCCTCCAACAACTTCTGCTGCAGCTGCTCCTCCCTGCTCGCCTGCGGAGAAGTGGACGCGGGGTCAGGGGGGTCAGCGGCTCCCCGGGGCAGCCAGACGGATGGCGACCAACCTCCCCACCCACCTTCTCCTGCAGCTTGCCCTGCAGCTCGCCCAGCTCCCGGGTGCTGCGCTCCCGCTCCTGCTGCAGGGATGACTGCTGCAGCTGCGCATCCTGCCGCAGCGAGGACAGCTCGGCCTCCCGCTCGCTCACCGAGCGCAGCAGCGCCTCCTTCTCCGCCTGCAGCGCTGCCACGGCGCCGTTCAGCTTCTGGCCCGCCTGCGGCACACGCAGCCACACAGTTCAGGATGGGGTGGCATCAATCGTGACACAAATACAGCGATTCTTCAACAATCGATGACTTTCCTCCAACTCGCTGAGGTCCGCGGAAATGTAGAGGGTTAAAAAGTTCAACGTGAAGGGTGGAAAACAAATATGGAATCGTGTGACTGAGTAAGGGATGGCATGATTAGAAGCAAGCCAAGGTTGTGGGAGAGAAACACTTCTAACAGCTAATTTCACAGTCACTACGATTACATGCACACTAAGAAAATCGAATTACTGTGTTAATCTGACTAAAACCACACTTTTAAAGTGCATGTGAACATGTTAATGTGAATGAAATCGTACTAAATTAAATTTCTCAAAGTCGGACTAAGACACCCAGATAATGCGATTCGGTGTAGTAGGACTGGACGACATGTAATATTAATACCAACGTTGCATGTTATGCACATGCAATTCTTCACTAGAAAGCTAGATTAAGATCAGACTTTTTCTTCAATTTGGTACGGAGATTGTATCGCAGGGAGTTTAAGTCTCGCTAAACCATTTCATAGGGGGGAAAGAAAACCTAGCAAGTTTTGCCACATTGCAATATCTGAAAATTTTCCAATACCGTGCTGTCATAGTATATTACACAAAATACTTTATTTCTTGTTATGCTATCCTGATCTTTTATATCTGTTCTTCCAACCAGATCGCAATTAAAGCTTGTGTCACTTCCATTTGTCCACGCATCTATTACTATTTTATTAATTTTTATATCTATGACATAATAGGTCACTCAGAAAAAGCCCAATACTAACAAGCTTAAAGGAGCCATATCGCCACCTATTGTAGCGGAGTCAGACATACCTCGGTCAATAAACCGATTCCCCTCCCATGCATGTATATTGGGACAAGGACAGTAGTCAGATTAAATGGCATAGCTGAGCTATAACCGTAGCTTATGAAAGCTGTGCATGTAAACATACTGATCGAGTTGCATTTATCAAGAAGATGTGAGTTAGCTAGTTAGCAGCCAGATACTCAGTGCTGCTGATGTTACACACTGAAATGTTTCTAATGTAAATTAATTGACAAAAAATGTTTTCTGCTCCTCTAGGGGGTTTGGGGGGGAGGGGTACTCGATTAGAGCTCCAGGACACCCAGGGACGGCCCTGGCCTCACACCCACATGCAGACACCTGCATCACTCGCACTTTTTGCTTCAGGGTCACTTGTCCCCAGGGTGATGGGCCAAACATGGGGGGGGGGGGGGCAGGGGTGCTTTCAGTTCCTATCATGTCTTTAACACAGATTTGCCTGAGGGGTTTGGCTCAGCGGTTTGCATGCGATTTGTATGCTGAGTCCATCAGGAAAGAGCTGCCACCCAAACACACAGAAAATGGGCCAGGCGGTGTTACTGTGGAACATGCTGGGCAGCAGAACACCAGCAGGGTGCCCACCATCCCCAGGGAATCCCTGAAATACAGCTGCCCACTAACTGGAGTAACGCAGGCCTGATCTCTCGAAATACAGGCCGACAATGACGTGACCAAGTGTAGGACAGGAGGAGCTGCAGGCCTGATCTCTCGAAATACAGGCCGACGATGAAGTGACCACGTGTAGGACAGGAGGAGCTGCAGGCCTGATTTACACATGACTGTCAGGCTCAGTTGTACTTTTTTTTTTTTATCGGATCAAAATCTGACAATGATTAAATCAATGAGTACCGAACCATAAGCCTCTGTGTTATTTGTCCACTGCTGGGTTTATTTTTTGAACCTGAGATTTCAGCACATTTGCTTGAGCAATTTTTAACGGGAATATGGACACAAAACACATGCAAAACAATTCCTGTTTTGCAGCTTCATCTGCTTTAAATTAAAAGAAAAAAACAAGTTTTCAATCATCTCCTATTATTGAGGTCTGCTGGTTTGAGCTTCAGGGTTCCTAATGACAGATACACGTACCAGGCTTTGGAAACTGAATACTGCTCTCCCTTTACGCATCGGAGTGTGTGCGTGCATCTGTGTGCGTCAGCATGCGCGTGTGCGTGTGCACCGCAGAACTCTAATAACCCAGAGGGTACTGGCTAAGATGAACTTCAACTGAAAAAGGCTGTTTGAATCTGTTTTTTTGGCAAAACAAAAACTAGAGAAAAAAAACTGACATTCGTTAAACAACTGGTGCTAAAACATGACGGGGGTGTTGGGAAATTTTACCGCTGCTGATCAGTGATGATACGTTGTTATTTATTCTGTGTGGAAAACGATCGACCTGCGGTTATTAAAAACTGTGTACATACATATAATGCTCTTTGGTCCAATTTTGGCTCTGGTTCCACTAACAGGCACCCATTTTCCCAAAGAAGCTGTCCGTAGGCGTGGTCTTACCGCCAAGTTGCCCTCCAGCGCCCCCTGGATGCGGGAGACCTCATTCCTCTTCTCCTCCAGCTCCCGCCTCAACCGATCCATCTCGAATTTCTGTTCCTCCAGCTGCATGAAGACAGACATATGGCCGCGTTAGATTAGGGGGCTTGAACCCCAGTGTGTAATAGGAGGGGGCGGGCCAGGTGCGTGGGTGGGACTGGTGGGCTCACCTTCATGTCGGAGTCCTGCCTGATGCGCTCGATCTCGAAGGCCAGCTGCTGCTTGGTGCGGGCGACCTCCTCCTGCGTCTGCTGTGTGGCCGACAGCATCTTCACCGTGTCTGCGCTCTACAGCCCAAAAACAAAGACGGCCGGCCGCTTCAGAGCCACTCACCCATGTGTGTCCAAAGTCACCCCCTTGCCAAATGCTCAAAGGGCTGTGTTTGAAGGTGCATGCATGCAGGCAGACACACACACACACACGCGCAGAAAAAAACAGACACAAACAGAAATACAAACAGACACATATACAGCAACGGAGAGACAGAGTGAAAATGCGTGTATAGTTTAAGAAACAGAATGAAACCGTAGATTTGACACTCAGAGGGTCCAGACAGGGAAAGCGAGGGGGAGCAGAGCGGTCAGAGAGAGGACGGAAGGCGGGGAAAGGCCACTGTCAGAGGTCAGCTGGGGCTCGCACCTTCCTGAGCAGCTCGGCGTGACTGCTGACCAGCTCGGCGTGCTTCTCCTTCAGCTTGGCGTAGCGCATCTCTGTGGCCTGAGCCCGCTCTAGCAGGAGACGGGGAGACGCATGGCTTTGCATTACTCCCACGATACCCAGTACCCTTATGATGCTGCCCCTGATGGACCACGCGATTTCACAGGCCTGACAAAATGGCTTGAGGTTCAGACTTCAAACCTCCCGTGTCCGAGATGCCATCAGCATTAGTATGTGCGCTGCTCTCTACGTCAGTCCTGCTTGTAGATGCTGGTCAGAGTTGGCTAATTCAGGTCCAGAGAGTAAAAATTCAACCAAGCAGTTGAATACTCAGTGGCTGTGACTCTTTATGCTCAACTGGTTGGTTGAAACAAAATCTTGGTCTGGACTTTTACTCTCCGGACCTGAATTACCCAACTCAGGTGCTGGTGTCAGTGTTCATCTGCAGAGTTATTGTTGGAGTCTGGACCATTGTCAGAATCAGAGTTAAGGTTAGTGTAGGTGCTGGATTTAGTGTTAGCGTCTGCATTAGTGTTAGAATCAGTTAAAGCCAATGTTTGCGTTAGCGTCAGAGTCTACAGTCTAGTCACTCGTGCTTGCGCTCGCGGTCATGACCCAGCCGCAGTGTCAGTAAAGGTGTCCGTGCTGCGCGGGGCAGGGCCCTCACTCTCGGCCTCCATGAAGGTGGCCTGCAGGCCCTCGCTCTCGGTGCTCTGCCTGCGCAGGGCCTCCAGCTCCATGCGCAGCTGCTCATTCTCCACCAGGGCGCGCTGCTTCTGAGCCCGCTGTTCCTCCAGCTCCGCCTCCAAGCTGTTGATCTGGGACTTGAGCTGTGTGATGAAGCGCTGGGCCTGGTGGGGGGCGGGGACACACAACGGGTTAGCTAAGGTCACAGCAAGGCAGGTGCTAAGCCAGCCCAGATGCACCGGCCTGCATCCCCCTCCCCTGTGCCTCTCTGCCCCACCCTCTCCATTCCAACACCCTCTGTCACATTCCACACCAGCAAGGTACAGTCTGGCCATCACACATCCAAGCAGCCCTCAGCTTCCCTAAGATCACTATTTTTATTTACTGCTATATATTTTATATCTTACTCTCTTTTTCCATGATCTTATACTCTTATTATGCACAGCTGTCCGGAGTGACCAGGGTTACATTTCACTACATGTTGTATGTGTACAACTGTGTATGTGGCAAATAAACCTCTTGAATCTCATGAAACATAGCAGGGGGTGGAGCCTGTTGCACACACACATACAGAGGCTCACTGTGCGTGGGTGGGGGGGAGCGTCTTGCGTGCGTGCGCGCGCACACACACACACACACACACACACACACACACACACACACACACACACACACACACACACACAGAGGCTCGCTGTGGGGGGGCCCTTTCCCCTGCTCATCCTCACCTCAGCTTTGATCCTCTCCAGCTCCACCCGTAGCAGCTCGATCTCCCGCTTCAGGTTGTCTATCTGCACGTCTCTGTTGGCAGGTTCACAAAGCTGAAGCCAGGCAGACCCTCCCAGTCCCACCCTCAATGGGCCTCATTCACCAATAACATCCTAAGAAATTTGTCTTTGTCCTAAGAAAAGTCTATGCCAGATTCACAATATGTTCTGCAGAAATGTGCTCCTACAATAATGAATCCCATTGTCCTTGTAAATTTAAAGCTTGTGCCAGTTGTTCCTAATTAGCACAGGGAAATGCCTGGCCCACCCCCACAAAAGGACATGAGACTGCAGGGCTGTGTGTGAGGGTGCAGAAAGAGGGGTGCAGCAAGCCCTAATGTTTGGGTCTGAATCTTATTGATTGATATACTAGCACTAGTAAATTAGAACTAGAATTTTATTTTTCTTCCATATTGGAGTTTTTGGGTTTTATGACCACTGTTCATAATGGCACCTTGCGCAATTAACCGTGTTCCTTAGCTTCCATTATGAATCAGCACGTTACTGACGCCAACTTAAAAGGCTGGAGTTCTATATCAGATGAAATCATCTTAATTATTAATTAATTTTTTGTTATGTTCAGTTGTGACACTTACTCCACCCTAAACAGGGCTATCTTTTATAATTCTTACATTGCATCCTAACTTTGGAATGTGTTCCCACTGCGATGCCACCATATATATCACAACCTCCCCCAAACGGCGTGGAAAATCCAGTGAATCCCCCCCCCAATTTCAAAGTCATTCCGATGCCACTGTGTATTATGGGTATGTTAAAGATTATTTAACCTCAAAAGTATAATCAAGGAAAACTTAATAAATAAGATGCAGGCAAAGAAGTTGTAAAAAAAAAATGATTCAAGTGCCCCTAGCCGAGTGCGCACACAAAAAAAAAAAATTTGAGAGGGAATTCAAAAATGTCCAAACAGAAAATCTAAAAAGGGTGAAGCACTGGACTCCAAATTTAAGAAAAACTACAGCAGTTGTGAAGTGGAGGTACTGCTGCAGGAAGGGAAGAGCAAATGAGCTGCCACATTTGGATATAAACACACAAAAAGATGCATAGGATGCTATTGCTAGTTTTAGTAATTTAATAATTTAAAAATAATAGCTATTAAATATTTTAAAATATCATAAATAATAAAATGTTATTGTATTGGAAATCCTATATTACACAATTGTATAATTAAAGAAAACGCTATTTTGCACAAACTTGTCAGCACTTAAAATGTGCGTAAGTGTGCTCTTGAGTTTGCAGAGAACTTGCCCAAGAAGAAATCCCAAACAAGAAAACACTAATGAATGCCAGAATCTTGCGTGAAAACTGTATAAGTGACTTTTAAGAAAAAATTTAAGAATGGTTGGTGAATGAGACCCGATGTGTTGTAGCACCATCCTGCTGCCCAGGAGCTTATAATGACACATCCTGTATCACCATTGACCTTAGTGGTTTTTATCTTAAACAGTATTCATATCACTAAAATTAAAAAAGTGCCAATCATTGTACGCTTTTATAGATTAAAAGTTCATGTTTTTGATGTTATTTGTTCACTCATTTTCTGGGAAACCAAAAGTTTGGCAAAGTTACCCAGAATTCACAGCCTGGTTTGTTTACTATGGTTGAGGAGAAAACTAAACCACATGCTACTACTTATTTGTAGGGCTGCCACGATTAGTCAATGTCGTAGACGATGAAAATGTGTCGGCATCAATATTTTAAAGACCTTTTTTATTTTACTGAAGTTACCATTATGATTTGTAAAACGCAACAATGCATTATAACAAAAAGGTGGTTTTACACTGTGCAAGCGCCTGAGGAGAAAGCACACCAGAATAAGCAAAACCACAGTAAGTGTTATCTGTTTGTGTTTATAAAATTACCATTAGTATGGAGAGCTTAATATTTTTGTCCTTATAACTGCTAAATACCCTCATTATTAAAGTCATAAAGTTATCTGCCTGCTACATTAGAATCTCCATCGAATATGTGTCTGAGAAAATGTTTAGGCTAAAATCTGAGCTTATTCTCCGCGGATTGACGGTGCCAGTGTGTGTTTGTGCGTATTGGTCTTCACATCAGATTACTGCAAACTAAAACGGAAATGAAAACAGACACTAACTAAAAGAAAATAATTTGCGAACTGAAATAAAAACGAAAACTATGTTAACCAAGTAAAAGAAATGAGGACTGAATTACACCGCTGATGTCTTTTTACCTTCTTTATCCACAATATCTCCTCTTTTACAGAAGATGTTGTGGCTGCTGAACTGTTCCTATCTTGACTTGAGTATTTATTGCTTCCATGTTTTACCAAGACATGGGGTCTTGGTAATAGGGTCCTCCGCTAGCAGTTTAATAAGCATAAGGATACTCCGAATTTATACAGATTACTAATCTTTGGGGCGTCACCATATGCACCTCATTAATTTTTTAAGCATACTACTAATTTGCTTATCGAATTGTGAAAAATAATGTCTGTATAGTGCCAAAAACCCAGCATCCATTATCAATTTTCTGGAGGAAAATTAATCATTTAGATTAATCAGCCAAACGGTAAAATAGACGAGAGATCCATCCATTAATCCATAGAAAAATAGTCATTAGTGGCAGCCCTAGTTATTTGTAAGTTAAATGAAAGGTTTCATCTCAGATTAACAGATGGATGTGTTAATGTGCAAACGGTGATCTTTACCTCTCATCAAAACCGCCATTGGGGGGTCCAAACGTTCGATCGAATATGTCCAACTATCAAAAATAAATTAAATAAAAAGACATCAATGGAAACAATAGACTGCCTAATGAAGACAGACACACAGGTCAGCACTGACCCAGCCAATAACAAAATTGCTTAATAAAACAGATGTACTCTTATCTTCAAATCAGATATATCTTTTAAGCATTTTTAAGTCTTCAACAGCATATTACCAGAAATACCTTCTAGGTGCCATTAAATCCAAAACAAGAAGGACGTCTGAACAAATCAAGCTACAGACTAAAGAAGCCTGTGTTCAGTACATATATGTCTGCCGTGTTTAAAGTCTACAGTAATTAGTGAAATGAGTGCGGTTTCCATAGTGCCGCGACCCGCAGACCTGCCATTGGCCAATCAGAGCAGTACACAGGCAGGCTGGACGTGGCGCCGCAAACCCCGAGCACAGCGGAACGGAGCGGAACGGAGTGCGAACCTGCGGCTGGCTCTGCAGGACAGGCTGGCTGCTGTCGCTGACCTCCACCAGCGGTTCGCCGTCATCCTCCTCCACCGGCTCCTCATCCGGGATCACCACCACGGGCTTCACGTGCTCGGCCAGCGCAGACGCCCGCAGGAAGTTGGGGGGTGACTGAAACACGATGAATGTTGGGATTAAAAGAAACAGCGAATGGATGCAAGTTGCGGGAGTTCGTCCCAGACACCCCAAGGCCGTCGCATCTCACATCGGGAAGCCTGGGGATCTGGATCAGCCTCTTGAAGTACATCATGTCCCTGGCTTTGTTGAAGAAGTTCTTCAAGCTGGAAGGCAGACAAACGGTCCTTCAACTCCACACAGGGTCAAAGGTGAAAGGCAGATATGCAAGCCCAATTACGTATCATTAAAATGAGAGGCACAGCGGAGTCCTATGCATCTTCTGTGTCCACTTAGTACAAGGGTTTGCTGAACGTGTCTGATCACAGGACAGTGGGACTCTCCAGATGGGACACCAGCCCATTGAAAAACACAGGTGGGTGTATATGCACCATTTTACGCACATGCATGCTCGATGAACCAATTCATTTTCTAACGGGACTAAGACCTCACTCACTGCACAGAACAGTTGTTAGCGGTTTAAAGAAAACTGAAAAGCTGACACTGGAGACCGCCAACAGCCCACCAGTGACTGAGAGACAGGATCTCCCCAGTAGCACATGCCATTCCCTGCAATATCATTAGCAACTGCAACTGTACAACACTGACTACAGGCAACTGCACAAGACAGCCCCCTTATTGCAAAGTGCACCTGGCCAGTAACCTCTAGGCTGTGTTACGCAACCGGCCTCACTTGCAGTGACTTTGCCGACCTTTGCTGCTGAATTACCTGTGGAACTGGTCGTGGAATCTGTCGCGGTGGCCCTGCAGTGTGTCTGCGGGGAGACCTGAGGCCCAAGGGAGATTCACACGTTAACTAGCGGTCCCAGTCATCAGCAAAACAGCTAAACAAAGGCGCACACATCCTCAAAGTATCACGGACATAATTTGCATTTTGCAATGCAGATAAGTACAAAAAGAAAAGTAAGGATCAAAGAACAGTGACAAGTCCAGTGCGCAATAAATAGAAAACAAGAACATTGTCAATAAACTTCTGAAGGCAGTAAACAGTTAATTGTAACGAAGAGGTGGGCCATTAAAACATTAAAAGATCCTGAAAAAAAAATTATGTGCCATTCTGACTAATCATATGCACAAACTCTCAAAAGTTCAGAAGGATCAGAATCTGCCAGTGTGGCCTTCAGATTTAACCGGGAAGTGGGCGTGGACAGGAAGCTGGACCACTCACAGGCATGCAGCTTGAAGAGCAGTTTGACAGTGAAGTGGTAGAGGTGACTGCAGTCCTGAGTGACTTGGATGAGGGGGGCCAGACGACACTGTCCTGAGGTGGTGGTGGAGATGGCGATGGATGTGTTAAGCTGCCGCATCACTGTGGGTAGAGAAGCAACAGAGAGCGTAAGGTTAACAGCTAGTCAGCCATTAACCCTCACCAGCTGCTATATGAGCACACTACCTGCACTACGACCTAACTTCCCTTATTGCGTCAGTGCTAAACCACCAGTGACTCAATGTCTATTTCTGGCGGGGTGACAAAACTAAGTAATTATGGCAGACAAGTGGGCCCTGCCAGATAGAAACCTATGCAAATTACTCTGCTCTGATCTGCAAACTCTCCCAGGGGGTGCGTACAGTTTCTTTGCATGAAGCATAAATGTGCTCTACCCCAGAGGACTCTGGGAAACTGGGTAATTCCAATTCCCTTTCTATTCTGAGAGCAATGTTCAGCCTCCCTCTTATATTGACTGCTGGTAGTAACGTTAAAAACTAGGTGGCCATATCTTTAATAGGAATCAGACAGATGATCCGATTGTACCCATTTTTAGATCCCAGCAACTGGTATCTCATGTCAAAAAAATGCTCCACCCTGCCACCAGCCCAGCCCGGGACCAGCTTTTGGGTTTGGTCAGATGGGTGGAATGGGTTTCCTCTCCTTTAGGGTGACTCACCAGTCTCAGCCAGCTTCAGCTCGTAGTCCAGGTAATCAAACACCTCCACGGTGAGCTGGAATCTGCAGCAGGAAATGGATACCCGCTCAGGTACCTGCTCCAGGGATACCTGGCCACATTGTGCACACTGATAATGTTCCCCGTGAGAAACAGGGGCTGGATCTGAGTTCCCACAATTCCCCTTCACTCCCTGGGAGATGGCGCTGGCTACACTGAAGTTTCTTTTGTTTGGGACAAAAAGCCGACACATTGAATTCATAGAGGAACCCCTCCAGAGAAAGGAAAGAGAATTTGAGGAGAATGAGACCAGCAAAATGCAGACACTCAAGCCCTCTGTCCAATCCGGCATCCCCCCCCCCACCCCTCGCAGTGTGGAGAGCGCCCCAGACGCTTCATTCATAAAACATCCCCTGCCCCCCGAACAAAACCAAATTCTGAGTGAGAGTGGCAGGTTCAAAGACAGCAGCACACCTAACAGTTAGAGGATCTCCAGCAGAGCGCGACCCAGGTACTTAACAGGAATCGCTCCAGTAAAATTAGCTGGCTGTGCAAATGAGCAGAAAATATAACAAATGTATTGAAAATGAGCAATTTTAATAAATTCACACCTATATGTGATCTCATTTCTAAATTTCAACGCTTCTTCTACATTATATTACATCAGCTGGATCAAAACAAAACACTCCTACTTTTCCCCAGAGAGTCTCAAGCATCCCATAATTCCGCATTCTCCTTAAAGGGCGCTTTTCTACCGCACCAGGTACCATACTTTTGGTTTTTGATTTTCCACTGGCGTAAAAAACCATACCGGCACCGAATGACATCACAACGCGAGGCAGAATTTAAAAAAATAGCTGTATATTATAGGGCTGGCTGATGTGCGATATTGATATCAACATCGCATATTCTGCATGTGCAATTCTGCATGTGCAATTCTTACTTTGCCAGTCAGCTAGATTACGATTAGACTTTTTCTTACTTTCAATTCTCGCTACGGACATTAGGCTATTTGCATAACCAATTGACGAAGAAAGTGTTTCAAGTCCCACCCCAAAGTACCCTTAAAAGTCCCCCACTGGCACTTTGCTTCGGCTGTTTTGATTACCCTAATTGAATGGCCACTTGAGTGTTTCCTTTCTGTTGTCAGTAGTTGATATGCCGGTCCCGGATCAATCATATGTTTGGCAAAGTCATGTTTTGTTGCGTTTCCTTTTGCAGTTTAATGATTACAATAAACTTTTAAATTTAAGAAAAATGCTATAGAGAATTGGGATCTCTAAGCAAAAGAATCACAATTCACATTTTTTCAGGATCAGGCAGCCCAATACAGTACTGTGCAAAAGTCTTAGGCAATAAAAGGAAATTAAAAAGCTATTTAAAGCTATTTATCTGGGTAGTAAATATATATTTGTCCAGAATATATGCATATTAAGAGTAACACAATAAAGAGTAAACAGTAATGTCTTCTTTTTTCAAGAAGTTACCGGTATCTCGTGGGCTGCCTAGACGAACACTGCTTCAGTTCCCAAACCTCTCCTCACGGGCACCCCAGCCATTTCATGTCTTTGATAAAATTTACCACAAGCTCACTTAATTTAATTAGTTTAAAAAGACAATGAGATGTAGATTAGCCACACAAAATGTGCTAGTGGTCGAGTCAAAAATATACATGGGTGAATTTGTATGGTTGCTGGAAAGAATGGGGTGATTTTAGCAGTGATGTTAGAAAGTTTTACACCATCATGAACAGCTTTTAAACATTTTCTATGACTGGATAAGAGTTTTGCACAGTACTGTACGTCTCTATGATTTGTTTGTTAATATGAATGTAAACGCACAGGTAGACAAGGATGAAACCTGTGTCGGGGGAGGGGGGCAGAGAGGGAGGTGCACACGCATACGCAGGCACACTCACACGTTGTTGATGTCTGTCCCAGCAGTGCGCTCCAGAACCTCATCGGAGACCTCCAGGTTGGGTTGGATTTCTGTATGCTGGGGGGGGGGGGGGGGGGAGAGTTTAAACACATTGAACACACTTTGCCGGCCTTTCTTAATTATGATGTTTTAATATTGCAAAAAATAAACCCGAGGCCCAACATTTTT
>JAODLD010000046.1:36325938-36346565 GCA_026781065.1 Mormyrops boulengeri | reverse complement strand
CCCCCCCCCCCCCCCCCCCCCCCCCCCCCCCCCCCCCCGCCGCCCCCCCCCCCGCGCCCCCCCCCCCCCCCCCCCCCCCCGAAAGTTTTTGACACCCAATTGCGAATTTTACTGCTGGTTACTCTGTTTTTCCAGGCAGTCAATCAAAAACTTCTGGTTTCCAAAGTTACCTGTGACCATCACGTGGATTTATGAATCTTCTGCGAGGTGGATCTCAGTATTTCTGCAGATATTCTCCTGCTCCAGCAGCAGGATGCATAAACATGCAAACGAGGGGCAAGAGTGTGAAAGTCTATTATCGCTAACCCTGTGATTAAATTAGGATGAACAAAATGCAGAAAACACCAGTCATTCAAGGGCATGCAAGTTTATTTACAGCTATGAACATGAATAGCATGCAAAAGAAAGTGAAAAAACAAAAAATGAAGTAAAACAGGAAGTGTCTTAACATTGCATTTCTGATCACTCGTTTCCTTTGTCGAGAAATGCCTGCAAAGAATAGGAAAGAAAAGGTCCCATTTTCAATCTATTCTTAACGACAGGATCAGTGACACCGTCAGGGTTACCTTCACATTGAATGTAACTATAAGAGCACTAAACCCTATTTGAAATGTATCAGTGGCCTCCAATTGGCCCCTGGTGACACCACAAACCCCTCCCCCCTTACAGAAGGCATGCATAGAGGTACCTTTAGGACTTCCTGTGCAGCAGACTCTGATGGTAGGTGCTTGACCCCCTCCTTCTCCCTGTACATCAGGTACTCCTGCGCCAGACAGGCAGCATCTACTTCACTGAGGGTAGGGGAAAAAAATAAAAAAAAATAAAAAAAAATCACACCAGCAAGACTGTTTACAGTGACCTAAAATGGCCTTTACCTTTCCTGCTTTGTAAATGAACACAGTGCTAAAGGTTCAATGAATTAGTACCTCTCACTTCTAATTCCAAAGGGACTGCTGTACCTTTGATATGTTAATTTAAAAAATACACACTTCAGGCCAGACATTTGGGCCCACCCTCCGATTTAAAAAACAAAATAAACTGTACAGTGCTTTGTCAAACTTATTACAAGAAAATATTACAAATATTTAAGAACAAATGTAACAAACTGGTTTTCAGTATTTTATAGCTTGTAGTAACACATTATTTAGCCACAAAGACTGAAACTATTGGTTCTAAAGACATATCAGTGCAGACATTCACTTTGTGTTGGAATTCTCTATTTACCAGTGTCAGAACTTGATTTACTTTTGGCCTCTCTTGATTGTGTCTTAATAAACTAAACGGTAGCCACTTGTCTGCCTTGTTCCAGATCAGTCAGAGAGGTTCAATGCACTGTCTGCTCCTCCTTTTAATACTGTTTGTACTGTATCACAACTGATAAGTCAGAACTGATAATATTTGTTATTTTTATGCTTGTAATGGCTAGAAAGGCACAGCTAACAATTGAACCGAGGGCTCAAATTGATTTCAAGTGTCTACTGAAGTAAAGGTTGATGCAGCTAATAACTGAGGATTAACTATTCAAATACATTTACATTTAGGCAACATACAAGTAAGGGTCAGTGAGCAGGGTCACAGTTTCCCTGGAACAGTTGGGGTCAAAGGCCTTGCTCAAGGTCCTAACAGTGACGTCACTCTGCCAGCCATAGACAGAGAGCCCTGACCTGCAGAGATGCACAAACTCTAATAAGAAACACAAGATGACTCACCATTTCCTGCTGATAAGACAGTCCACCAGATCGCGCACTTGGCTGTAACGGCCACATGACACTATATGCTCCTTGAGGAGAGGTAACATCTTGGTATTCACCAGCTTCTCGTGAAGTCTGTTCTGGTAAACGAACCTTAGCACGGTCTCTTTGATCTGGGGGGGGACAGAGTCAGTAGGGCAGGGGTAACAGATCGCCAACAGACGATCCAAGGAGAGGTGTTACACTCAAACTCCAACAGAGAGAGAAAGTAGTGTGTGACTTGACCGAACCAAATAAACAAACAATAAAAAAACAGAGACAGGAAAACAAAGAAACAACCCAAACCTTTAAGGGGATTCCGGCCAACTCTCCTGTACTCATGTGCTCCTCCACCTGCTCCAGGACGGTGACCAGGTTACAGGAGGATAGGAAGCACTGCATCAAGGAGGTGAGACAACATACCTGTATGGTGAACTCAAGCTTGTGACGGAAAGGGAAAATAAACCAGCTTACTGTGACACTAGGTCTCAAAGAGAGAAACTAAATATACACTCCGCAGGATTTTTAGCTTGGTCTTTGCTTACGATGCTTCCCTTTTCACACATCAGATGAGATTATGGCGGTGTGATATGCCAATATTATTGGTAATTGATGATATCTGCCAGTGACTAACAGGCAATTATTGCCTTTTTCGGGAAATAGGCTTAGGCCACACACAAATAGGATAAAGATTTGTGATTAGGCATTCTGTTCAGCCCTCTAGCCCCCATTTCCGACACAATTAAAAAAAAGACAAAACAAAACACAACACAGAAAGAACACACTAGCATTATTTTAGCTCCCTGCATGATTCACAAAAATATTAGCATATGTAAATGTATGCTATAGTACTGGCACGTGGCCAGGGCTTACTGAAAGTTTGTGAACCACTCCTTTTGACAATTTTACATTTTAGATGTTTTTAAATCATAATGAAATCCAGCCCAATGACTGATTGGATAATCTGTTTACCCTAATATTTTTAAAGAAAAAAATATTTCATGTTTTTTTTTTTTTTTTTTTAGATATTTCCAAGCCCTCGCGGACATTTTAATTTGGTCTAAACTCTACATGTCACAAGAGCAGCCCAAGGCAGAAGCTACACAATCTAAGTATCTACTAAATAAGCCTACACAAAAAAAGTGATATACATTTCTCAAGGAGTGAAATCAGGGCCAGTGCCACAATATTTGGACAATATGAGGAGGCCGCACCTGAATCTGTTGCTCTCTCTTAGCAGCACAGGGGATCAACAACAGGGAGCCCAGGGAGAAGGCAGGCAGGTTGACTTGGGCGAAGCGCTTGGCGAGGCCAATCAGGTCCATGTTCAACAGGAATGGGCATCTGAGGGCACAGGCGAGGGGGACCTTTATGGTCTAGGTAACACCTAACACTTATGATACTAAAGAGTTAAATGGGTTCATAATCAAAACCAAAGTGCTCAATGTATTGGAAGTAACCAATCCCACCACCATCATTGTGTAGCAATCCCTGTGGTGATCTCTGAGGCGTACAGCAGCTCTTTTGCTAATTTTGGTTGCTGACGCTTGGTTCTTTAGATATACAACTCACACACACTGACAGTACTCACTTCAGAAGGAGAACAAATGTCTTGTAGAGGGTTGTAACCTTCTGAGGGCTAAGAGGGAGGGAAGCTGAAACAACAGTGGAGATCAATGAGCAGTTTTATCCCCCAGGGAGAGAGAGAGAGAGAGAGAGAGACTAAACAGTGAAACCGAGAGTTGTCTTAACCTGTCATAAACGGAGACAAAATAACACTCCTCCACGTTCTTGAGAAGTTTGAGACCTAACAAGAAAAACAACAATTATATGTACAAACATCCAAACTTAAGGGGTGCTGGAGTAAGGCAAAAGGCTGCTGGGATTTTACCTCCAAGAGTGAGGGAACTGCTCCTAAGGCCTCCAGAACATTCTGCAAGTAGCTGATCTGAATGGGTATAATTATCACACTGAGGATGCATTCCTCTTGGTAAAACTGCATTCAGTTTATTAGAGAACCCCTAAGCTGTTATGAACCAAGGAAAACGAGACCTACACTATTGAAGCTGAGCAGTTTCTGCAACACCCCGTTCCAGAGTTGGGGGTCAAACACCTGGTACTCCAAGCAAAGGTCGGCCACCAGTTGCACCGCCTGCGGTGGGAGAGCCAGTGTAATAAGGGTGGTGTAGTCCTCCACAATGAATGTTTTTCAGTGCAAATTTGGTCATATGCCTCCACACCTGGGGCTCATGGCTGTGGTTCTTCCATAGGCCCTTGATCAGCCCCTCCTTCGGACTGTTGAGGAATGACTCCACGGTGTACGGAATGTTCAGTGCCTCCAGCTGTGACAGGTAAATGTAGCACTTCAGGTGGTACCTATGGGAGAGGAGGTGACACCTTATTAGACACCTAAGCCCATCAGGAGGTTAAAGAGCTCAGTGAGCAACCCTAAAGAGACCCTCAATCCCCCAAGGCTAACAAGGTTTCCATCCTGAACTTCCTCTTTGGCTGATTAACTCTATACATACATCTTCTGGCCCCTTGTTCACTAAATGAACCTGGATCCAGGAAGCACAAGGCACAAAGCAGGGGACACCCTAGATGGGATGGCAGGCAAGGCAACAGCATGCAAACTCCACACAGAATGCGAGTGGGATTGAACCCCAAAACCTGGAGGTGTAAGGTGACAGTAATACCCACTCCAGTTAAACTGAAATCATATTATACTCTGTTTTTAGGGGTTTCATGGGAGCTGGAAACCTTACATAGACCACAACCAATCAGAACCTGGGAAGCCCCATTCCTCCAGTAACCTAATGTCATGTGACCTCAAACGGCCGAGTCAGGTGAATAGAGATCTTACTGGACTTTGTTCCTGGGGATGTGGAGGAGGGTCTCCAACATGGAGGGATCTGCAACATGGATGAGGCACAACAGAGCTCGGGCCCGGTGATAGAAATTTAGGCGGCGACCAGATTTGCTCAAGGGCTGGAAAATGAAAATGGTATTACTGAATGAAGCCAACACTGGGAACAAAACATCACCGTTCCACAAAGTGCTCATTTGAAGGTAGTTTTAACATAAGCCTAAAAACAAGTTAACAAATGCAAAAAGAAAAAAAAATCCCCAGAATGGTGGGGGCCAAAGACTTGACAGTAGGAGACTCTGCAGGAGACTCACCCATGTCTCTGCATTGAGGATGCTGCTCAACAAACGAGCGCTGAAGTCCATGGGGTACATCTGCAGCAGGTACACCACCCTGGGGGGAGGAGGGGGAAACAATGAGCTCATCTATACATAGAAGAAGGGGTGAGCAAACATGGAGGAAGAAGACATGGTGTGCAGTATGTGTGAATGATATCCATAAATCACATACATCCCAAATACTCACAAACATAAGATACGTGAACGTTTTATACTTAATAGATTTCAACAAAAACTTAGCATGGGGGATACTTAACAAACCTCATAAGGTCTGGGTCTTCTTCAATATTGGTCACAGAGTCCTGAGAGCTTATGTCCTAAAACAGATTAAACCATGAGATTTGAATTCAGTAATATAAGGTGAATTATGAATGGTCTTCCCCCTCTAGCCAAGCAGGAAGAAGGACATATGTGCATATGGCTACATGTAGACTACATACAACTTAGTTCTTATTGTAAACATAATTTCTGTGATGTTTCTGTGATTTTTCTGCAACAAGTTAAATTATCTGAATCTTTTTCAAACTGACAGTCATTTCCCATAAGTCCTCTACCTACCTAACCATCAGACCTGAGATCTAAGGACCATGCTATCTGATACAAACATTCTCATTCCTGACTTGGGACCTTTGATGAAGGGGAGATGGCAGAGGGAGGGACAACGCACTTCAATGGATGGCTCGGTCTTGCATAGCCATTTCTCCAGCAGCATGTCCCGGACCTTTGATAAGTCCACACTGTTAATTTCGGCAATCTCCTTGGCAACTCCATGAAGATCTATAAATTCATATGACAGAGCAAAAATAAATATAAAAATACAGTACGTAGGGGTATAAACCACTGGCCACAAGGCGATTCGATTAAGATCTAGGGAATGACTCGGTGCATCAGGAATCTTAGATTTGTACCACAATTAATTTTTGAAAGATCATTTATGTTGATAACCTAAACTGATTTTAAAAAAAATTAAATTATTCACAAATATGCACATGGCAACTAATTACACACTATTAATTGAATACAAAGAATGCAGAGTCTCAGGACATTATTTGTTGTCATTCAACAGCAAGAACAAGCCAGTGTAAATTTTCAAAATGCAAATTAATGAACTGTAAAAAAAAAAAAAAAAAAAAACAAAGGAGGTGCTACCTGATTGGTTGGTTTCACCTAGGCTAACTAGTGGTGCACTGAAATTTTGACTGGTACCAATGACTGCTGGGCACAGTCACTGACCATGTGTGTAGGTTGCTGGCAGTGAAACTAGCCGGCACAGATTAGCTGAATAAAAAAACGACGTTACATCATTCTTTTGAAAACGAAGGACAGATCTGCAGGCCAGATTTAATAATGAATTACAAACATGTCACAAGTCAATACTTTGACAAATGTTATAAGCTTTGATTGATGGTAATCTCTAAGGCCAACTTTGTATGTTTTTTTATTTTTATTTTTTTTAAAACTTACCTACTTGAGTTGTGACCAATGCTTCCACAGCCAGCAAAAAGAATTACCTTTTCTGCCACAAAAAAGGAGCATTTTCCAAAAGCATTGTATTGCAAAGTTCATCCTTGACCATTAGAGATAGCGTTCTGCCCTACAAAGCAGTGTCGAGTCTCCCAAAAGCGTTGTAGAGCGAAGACCAAGTAGCGTTTCCTGTGTGAACATCAAAGTACCTTCCCCTGCAATTCTACGTTTTGGAAATATGCATGCCGCCATTATTATCTGCCTGCAACACATGAGTGCGAGACTGAAAGTAGGAGTATCTTTAAAGAAGATTATGCCTTCAAAAACTGATAATTGACATTACACATTGATACAGTTGAATCACCTCAAAGGAGCAAAAAAATACCAAACCTGCCAATCCCCAGTGATTAAGGCTAGTTGTTCTCAGCAGTTGACCCTAAGTAAGGTGGACACACCTGCTAAATAGTGATTTGAGAGGAAGACTGGGTCATCATAAGACCCTTTCCCACTACACAAATTTTTTCAGGGACCAGGAGCTTTCAGAAACTGCAAACTTCCGTCATGTTCCTACCACAGTTCCTGAACTTCTTTTAGTCCCTACTCCAAGGTGGGTACTTTCCTGTCCTTTCCATTTGACCAGGAACTTCCGGATGTGGATTATGGCGATAAACATGCTGACTGGTTGATCACAAGCACTGGCTCCAACGCAAAAGTTACTTGATGAACGCAAATGGAAGTACTGCATCTCCATATTTTTGCCGCAGAAAATTCCATCCCCGTACTTCGAAATTAGTGAAACACCGATAGAAAAATTTTGACCGACACCGATATATTTCTGTGTAATATTGCCGATAACAAGCAGAGATGCCAACAATTAAACTGGCAACAATTAGCAGAATAATGTTATGTAAGTTTTTTCTTCTGGAGAAAACTAATGATCTATTTGAATTATAAACACTGCGGAATGTTTAGAACTGTGCGGAGGGCCAGTACTTTGAGAGATTTAAGTAGTTGCTATCTGTCTCATATTTTACCCGATCATCCCATATTGCAAAATAAGATAAGGAAATCTGCAGACAGCATCAGATCGATCCCCCAAACCCCCCAATATCTAACAAATAACTAACAAAACTTGTTCTTCCTCCATTGTTTTGGGGTGACAGTGTAGTTTCCTTGCTTATGAAATTCCGTGTTAATTTTAACCTACTATTAGTCTCCTATCTTTATTTAGCATAAAGGTTCCTGTTTGGTGGTGGAAAAGCAACATACAAAAGTCACAAGGAACTACAAAAGTTCCCATTTAAGATGGCCCAGGAACTCAGAATCAGGCTGCTGAACTTCAGTAGGTGAGCGCCTATAGGACCAGACCACTTCCCTCTGTGCTAGGACAAATAAAAGGCTCTGGCAGAGCAGATCTTATAAGATATCCTCTTGTTGCTTCCAGCACTTATGGCAAACCATGGTGTCCATTATACTGGGTGTGTCAGGCAATTCTGCCCCCCCGCCCCGTACATCACTGTCAGTATAACGACCGACCAGACTTATCCCACTATGTTAGAGCAAAGCCCAGAACTGGAGGTTGGCTGGTGATTACAAGTTCACAGCCTCACCGGGGCAGGCCTCAGTGGTTGGGTTCTGCATGCGCTGCTCCACGCTGGCGTGCTCCCACAGCGCCTCCAGGAGGCGCACTGGCATGCTGATCAGCTTTAGGAGCTCAGGGGAGCGCAGCTCGGCGGACATTAGCACTGCCTCCGTGGCTGAGCGCTGGTACTGCAGCTTCAGCTTCTCCATGAAGGTCTCCCCCCTCACCCTGGTATCCTCCTGATCCATGAGAGGGTGGTGATGGGGTAATAAGGAAAAGCATGCAGAAACATGTCAGCATGCTGCTTGTTGGCCCACGGTGAGAACATTCAGATAGCTACAAAGATAGCACACTGATATCAAGCAACTCCAAGAATCATCCAT
Source organism: Mormyrops boulengeri (assembly GCA_026781065.1). NCBI lineage: Eukaryota > Metazoa > Chordata > Actinopteri > Osteoglossiformes > Mormyridae > Mormyrops > Mormyrops boulengeri. The sequence goes on along the minus strand of JAODLD010000046.1, from coordinate 36,338,202 downwards.
CTTCACTAAGCATACCATAATATACACAGATGAGCCAAAACATTATGACCACCCCCACATGATTAAAACATGGATGACTATAATATAAAAAAGGCGCATGTCAATGTCTGGGATATATTATATGGTAAGCCAACACTCAGTACTAGTAGCTGACGTGTTGAATGCAGAAGAAATGGCCAGAACCTACTACCTACTGATAGTGGTCTGAGGAGGTAAAAATCACCTCTGACAAGATGATAGGCAGTCAAGACACAATACGAGATGCAAACGAAGGCTGTCCCATCTGGTACGAAGCAAAAGACGGGCTACTGTGGCACAAATGGCAGAAGTTTGATGATAGTCACAGGATTTATGTGACGTGACGCACAGTGCCGTCTAATATATTCAAGACCTTGATGTGCACCATTTTTACAAGATATTCAACATTTGCTTCAGGTGGGGGAGGTCATAATATTTTGGCTTAGCAGTGAATAAGCCTATTTACAGTAATCCTGGACAGCTTACACACATTCATAACAGTAACAAGACAGTGTATGATCCTAAAATATGTTCAGGACTGTTAACCTCCAGGTCCGGGACCTGCAGCCATTTCTCCCCAAGGGTCAGGCAAAACTTCAGGGACTTTGTCTTCTCAATGCCTGAGGGAAAAAAAAACACCCAGGTGATTCTCCTCTGTGTTCCAGCCATAGGAGAGCTTCCTGGAGATAGCAGCGGACTTGGCCTGACCTGGCGGTAGCTCCTGGGAGACCCTGTGTATGGTAGCCGCCGCCCACTCGGGGTTCCTGATGCACAGGATGTAGTCCATGATGGTCCGGGCCGTCCTGGCCGCCTCCTTGCCTGCAGCTAAAGAGGGGCCTTTCTTGGCCTGCTCAAGGAGCTGTGGCTTCAGTTTCTTTTCAAATGTGTGGTTCACGGCTGCCATGTACAGCTTATCCACATTTACCTAAAATCCAGTCAGTAAAGGAGAATTCGGAACTGAGTAATTTACACACAGCAGTATCTTCTACAAAATGAAATCATCCATCCATCTTGGTTGAGATTATGGGAAGGGGCATGGAACCTATCCTAGGCAGTATAAGGAATCCACTTGCAGTCTCCTTTCAGCCAAACGATGGTTTACTGAACAGCAAAAATAATATAATACAGTATAGACATACACTGATAAGGCAGCTCAAATACAAAATTATGGTCAGTTTTTTACCCCCCTTTATATCCCAAAAACACACTCCCAAAGTCCTGTGTATAGGTGTTTTGCATGATTTTGCATATAATGGGTGGCCTCTTGGAGTGTAAGGATCGGAGCAGAACAGAGACTTTCTACAAAAGCAAATCGTAACTCCGTCACTGTAAATATTGTACCATAAAGTACGCTACTTTTTCTTACAGCAGCATGGAGTACATCCTGAACGAGGTGCCAGTTTATCACAGGGCACCTACCAAAGACATAAGTTAGCCTAAATGCATGTCTTCGGTCTGTGGGAGTTCCCTGGTACAACACAGGGAGAATGCCAATTCCACACATACATGATAGAGGCAGAATTTGAATTCTGATCAGATTTTGCCAAAGTGCACCAATGATCTAACATTATACAACGAACGTATTTTGTGTTTAGACAGAGCAAGCGGTTTACAAATAAAATAAATACAGTATGTAAATGGCTGACAGATACTGATGGCAGCCCCCTTTATTTGACTGTAAGGAAACTGCCCTTTTACCTTCATCAGTTTGGTTATGAGCAGCAGTGTGGGGAAGGTCTCTTCACTGAGCTCTGGGGCTAATCAGCAGTGGTGGAAAAGGGGAGAGAAATCGAGGGAAAAAAAACTCATTAGACCATCAGGTATGAATGCACTAGTGGAACCACTGCGTGCAAACGGCCCAACAGTTAGCAATATGACTTCTGCATCTCCATCTGAATGGAAATCAGACTTTATGTTCGATAATGGCACAGAGTTCCACTTCCACAGTGGCTTCCCCAGGTCCTGTACTCACTTATGATCTTCCAGAAACAGCGGCCGGTTTGGAAGAGGAGGTGGAAGGGCAGGCGGGAATGGGCCAGAGGTGTGGGGTCCAGGCCGTGCTCCAGCAGGTAGCTGCTCTCCAGCTCGGTAGGGGGGGAGATACGCTTGTAGGAGCTTAAGTGCTGGAGCAGCCCCACCGCCTGTGGATGCAGCCAGAGCAATGACACGCACGCACACGTGTTTTCATCCATATCTGAAAAAAAGTCCCCACAAGCTAAAAAGTGATAGGTTTTATCACATTGTGGGGACATTTGGTCCACATAATGCGGTAAATACAAACCCACACACAACCTCTTACAAATCCAGGCTTGCTGAGGTTACCTGTTCGATAGGGAAGCTGGGCATGGTTTCTCCAGCTGTCTGTATGATCCTGAGAACTCCCTGGATTCTTTCATAGTTGTACGGACTAAGCTGTGTAAGAAGAAAAGAGATGTTAGCATCTGTAACAATGCATGCAGGCTCAATACTCCCTGTAAATGACAATGCAAAGAATGATACAGCATTACTTAAGATACCACAGATGATCTACAAAACATTGATGCATTAGTGATTAGTCATTTTAGAGAGGATTTTGCCATTCAACTCTGAGGACCACAAAGCTCAGCTGTGAGATTAAACGTTAGAGAACATTTTAAATAAATCATCACGTCAAATTTAAATAAATCAAATGTCAAATTTACCTGTAAATCCTACAGTAACTAATATAAACAGCATTGCAAAGTCTGCCTTGGTACTCTATCTGAAGCTTAAAATATTCAAACTAATTAATTTGCCAATTAAGGTAATTTAGCGGTTTCTCTCACTACTGAGGTAGCTCTGAGCGGCAGGGCCCGGGTGGTCTGAAACGTTCATCGCAGTCACGCCTGGCTAAAGTTACCCAAAGCTCACCCTAACCCTAGTGCCCCACCTTGAGCACGGCCGCATTAAGGCCGATGACCAGCTCGCTGGTGCTCTGTAGCCGAGGAATGATTGTCAGGGCACGCTCAAGGGTGTCAGCATGGTTCAGCCTGCATCCCTGCCCCTCCTGGGAGGCTTCTGAGACACAAAGACCCTCTTCCAGCTTCTCCTCCAGCTCCTCATCAAGCAGCAAAGTTGTGATGTACAGGTTGAGGGCAGAGTCACTCTCCAAGTCAAATGTGCTGTGAAGAAGACAGTTATGACGTTTTGCTTTCAACAAATGTACCATCAGTAGCAATGAGATTAATCCTAATGTACGATCATGTTGTTGAACTTTAATTGGGAATTTGTAATCCTGGATTTATTTGGGAGAAGAGTCAAGCTGGTCCTGATAAGACTGCACTCACACATTTACTGGACTCACCACTGCCCCCAGTTAGCAAGTAGCAGCTCACAATCACGTTCCTGCGTACGTTCATCAACCCCTATTCCTCTCATCCTTTTACTCCTGACCCACAAGTCACACAAGTCCACATAGAATGGGGAGGCTGCTTTCTCACTCAAGAGCATTTCTTTTAGCATCTCAGTGTAGCGCCACTTCCTAAAAATAACCAACGTGGTTCCATAAACTCATTTCTGAGGTGCAGGTACACACATTTACATTTAAAGCATTTAGCAGATGCTCTTATCCAGAGCGACTTACATCCTCCTAAATTCAGGGACAGTTCCCCTGGAGCAAGGTGAGGTTAAGGGTCTAGCTCAGGGACCCAATGATGGTAGTGCCAGAGGTGGGACTCGAACGCACGATCTCTTGGTCCAGAGGCAAGCATCCTAACCACTAGACCACCAACACAGGTGTGCTTCACTGAAGCCAGCAGGAATAACCTCAGATTGGGGGGCTTGGGGCGGTCAGAACTATAGCATTGCATTCCCTGATCTGTAAGTACTGGATGGATCTTCTGGACATGAAATCCTATACATACATTTTTTCCTAAATGATCCGAGTTCTAGTCATGACACGCAACTCTGAAACCACATATTAATTTATCTCACACTCTACATAAATTGAAATTCACAGAACCCCTCCCCACCAGTTATGTGGTTACCTATATTTATTTATATTATTGATATTTTCTATGTCTAAATATATATATTCTATTTATTTCTTATTTGCACTATGACCATCATGTTCTGTGACATAACAGTATGAACTGTAACAGACCTAGGGTACAGATCGAGTCCTGGAGTGGCCACACACAGTTATTTTTGTAGGCCTGATGTATTAAATCATGAGCACAGCTTAAAGTTCCCAAAAAACACTAAGCCAAGCTCACATAATCTATAAAATGTGCACACGATTTACTTTTGTGCTCTGTTTGCTATTTTTGGCTCTTGAATTTAATTTTAAAGTTAATTAAATGCTATGTTTTAGATATTTGTGTTCTTGCCTAAAGCTATGTCACCACAAAGCCGGAACGTAGAGTGAGTGCACTATAAAAAGTTAGGGGTTTATGGTGGTGAATTTATTCACTCAAATCTGTGTCATAAAAGCATAATGTCTCCCAATCCAAATTTGCCTTATTCTACTAGACCTGGCACTTGTCCAAACAAAGCTTCAACTAATTGTATGACAGAAGTTAGGTGCTATGCTCATCTAATTCTTAATAGTGTGCATAGTAAAACCCAAAATATACATACATTTCTGAGCCCATATCTTTATAATAAGGTATAATATGTGTCTTGCCAACTAATTCTCCTGAGCTTTTTCAATGGACAAAACTAGATTTTGTGGCGATTCAGTTAGCGTTTACAAATTAACCTATCAAGTGTTTTTTTGCCTTTTCTTTTAATGAGTAGGTTATACAGCTGTAAATTACTGTTTTGCTGTGCATTACATTGCAACACAAATGCACAAAAAAAAGGTAAAACATGGTCTATAGTTTCCATCGAGTTTTGACCCTCATCACGTGCCCTAAGTGCCAGCCCCAGACGATTGTGCCAATGCATACAGCAGTGATGTTCCACCAAACCGGCAGAACTGTGTGTATTAGTGTTTGTTGCAATACATCTCAGTGTAGCGAAATGGGTAAACTTTTTGAACACCTGTAAAGTTACTAGGCTCGAACAGTATTAAAGTAATACAGCTTTCCACAGCTCAATGATTTTTAAAATCGCAAAAATATTTCAAAAACCCAGAATATTGCTTTTGAAAATTCCATTTACCGCAGCATAATACCTATACAGTAAGAAAAATTTGATATCCCAGTAACTCCGCACCTCCGCCAAGAACAACTACTCTTCTTCTTTCTTCATTGACCATTGCTTTGTGAAAAATTATTTAAGTTTTAATTAAATAGTCATTTCTAAGGGCCCAGTATTAATTGTATATGGTTTTGGGATCGCTGTGCTGACTTTCACTCAACAAAACTGGCTCGTTACTGGCTCGTAACGTAATGATTTTAAGGAATAAGTAGTTAAATCCCCTCCCCCTACATACCGCCAGTGGGCTATACTCTACTTTTACCAGCTCAAACTGGAATTAAAGACAGCAGGCACAGGTGGTCACCAGGAACAGGATCAGGGACTGAGATCACTCTGAGTGACCTGATGGTAGCACCAAGTTCGGCCTGGGATAAATGAGGCAGCATGTGGGGTCACCTGCAGTACTGGAGGAGAAGCTCAGGTGTCATGTTCCTGTTCTTCACCAGTGTGGGAACCAAGTCCTTCTTCATCTCAGGGCACTGCCTGAACACAGGCTGGAAGGAGATCTGCAGATGTACAGATAGGATCAGCATGCACAGCACTAGGGATCTACAATATTCCCTGTTTAGTTAATTTTTAAGCAGCATGAAATTCACCAAAACAAAAGCTAGTGATGAGCTACCAGTAATGTCCCTTTAAATGTTTATGATGAGTGAAGGAGCTCTCTCACAGGAGAAGGTGCCAGGAAGCTATGCTTCCTGCATTATAACCCACTGCACCACTTTTATGCTGTCATTATTAGTACATTTTGCCAAATATTTATTAGTGATCATCTGAGAAAGGAAATATGGAATAATGAATACACAAAAATTGGAGTGAGAGAGAGAGAACATGAGAGAGGCGATGATCTTGCACACTAGTGTTCCCCCAAAGGTGAAGCTTCACACTCTACCTCAAGAAAGGCCCAAGATCACTGTGGGCCAAGATGCATAAATCAGTTATTAAAAAGCAGATGGACACAGAGGTACAAAGATGAAAAATTACACAATCTACGTCAATGGAGACATTTAGCACTAACCCCCAGCTTGCCCAGTTTGAGGCCCCACTCTGTGTCAGTGGTCAGGGACAGGAACTTCTGACGTTGCTCCTCCTCCATGAACAAACTACAAAGATGCACTCCAACCATGGACACTGCCTAATAAACACATGAACAAAAGTAACACACACAAATGGTATGGAAGGACCATGAACACTCCTCTTTAAATTTAAAGCATTTTGACAACCTAAAAAAGCTAGATGCTGGTTAGCAGCGCTGTAGCACCTGGGTCCAGGCTTGGTTCAGTTTTTCCACTCTTCTCTTGGAATTGAAAGCATTTCTGCTTGGTCTCGAATTGTCTCAGAGTAGAGGGTGTATAGAGGCTGTTTATTTTTTAAGAGACAGTCCCAGACTACAATGCCACCTTGGAAATTCTTTCAGAACAAACAAGATGTTGTTGCCACCTGTCCCATATATAAAATAAAACGCTGCGTCACATTTTGAACCAGGTCTTGGTCTTGAATCATGTCCTGTCACCCTATATCAAGTTTAGGTTTAAATCAACGCTATGATCAAGCACACAGTGCACTCTTCAATTTACACCAATCAATGCCTATCTCACAAATCTCACTGGATGTGCCAGTGAATTTTAAAATTAAACATATGTGGTTTGGCTTCTTCGATTGGTTGAGCGTTCACTAGTATTGCGCTAAGCATTTGTAAACACAAGACCCGTTTATATAGGTTAATTGTTGGATCGGGGCTGAGAAACCTGATTGTGGATCAGCATAGGAGTGGGCTTGTTTTAAAATGATCACATTTGCTCTGCCTTTCAGAACTTGCTGCAACCTATATTTGGGTCACGACCTATGGGTTGAGAAAAGATCCTTGTGTAGTAAAAAACAGTCTTGCTAACTTGTCTCCCAAGAATGAATCATGGATTGTTCTTATTTGGCAAGGATGCAACCAATGCATTCTTGATATTTGCGGTGGGGTAAGGATGACATCTGGGGATTTTTACGGTCCTTTGTCCTTCTCTTTTTAAGAACTGGTCTTCGGCAATGGACCACGAAGCAAAACGGATATCCATCCATCCATTATCGTAACAGCTTAATCCCCACTGGAGCCGCGGGGGCCCAGAGCCTATCCTGGGAGCAAGGGGCACAGGCGGGAACCAATGCAAAATGGATATGCGAGAATAAAAGTATGGTCAAGTATCCATATTGAGAAACATAATTTGTGTCTGTGCATAATTTAGATGGTTTGTATACTATATAAAAAGGTCAAGACAGATAATGACAAAGCGATTTGACATGCCACGTGTACAGCACAGTACCGTTTAGAAATTCGTAATAAACAGACTTATGTTATCGCTCAGGTTAGCAGACTGTTATGGGTTAAGGGTGTCCAAATATTTTGCGCAAATTTTCACATTAGTGGGGATCTTCCAACTCCCAAATGTGAAGGGGATACTGTACAACGTTTTTTTTATCTGAAGCGGTAATAAGATCCAAACACTTTTTGACTTATCAATCGTCTGCTTTCAGTCTTCCCTTTGCATCTACTATGTAGCGTTGCTTCACTTTCAATGTCTGAAAATGCCTTTTTCATCAGCTGTGCGGCACTACTTCAATTTTAGTGCAATCTGTGTCAAAATCTTTGATTTGATCAGTTCCAGTTCATTGCTGTATAACTGAGAAGTGATTGAAAAGGCAAATAAATACATTAAAATAAACAAATAATAATGGAATAAAGTGATCACGACAGCTCTAAATTGTGCTAAACACTGTACAAACACCCCTGTGCAGCCTGAACACTGAATTCACAAAGAGAATAAGCCTGTTATGATCCTACCAGTATCTTCTTGTAGTTATGCCAAGTGTCATTGATGACCTTCCAGAGTATCTCCAGCACGTCCTTCTTAGGAAGCAGCGTACAGTAGCCGATAGCCAGACTGCAGTCCACTACTCTCCAGTTAAGCACCTGGATCAGAAAAGATCATTAAAAATAATTAAACTCATCCACGCACTTTCCAACCACTTATCAGGATTGCTGGGTGGTCTGGAGTGCATCTCAAACAGCATAGGGTACAAAGCTGAGACAAACTCTGGAAAGGATGCTAGTCAATCACAGACCTGTAGCATGATCATAAAAATCCACCCAAATGACATCAAATAAAATAAAGTACTTAAATGCTTCTATAAATTACTTGCTTGCAGACATGCTCAGGACGTCTGTAATTGTCAAGTCCTTATTGTACTAATGTTCTAACAAATAATATTGTAGGAAACTACAAACGAGTTATACTAAGTATAACAATCGATCCTACTTTCTGATGTTAAAACAAATCCCGACGATGGGGTTACACAACAAGGGGTTTTAAATGATGGTTTTCCACATTGTCAGAAAAGATCGTCACCATTTTAGCTGCTGTGTTGCGTTAAACCCGGGAAGGGATGCACATTGGCACCTTTACCTTGTGCAGAAGAGCAACTGCAATGGTCTTGATGGAAGCCAGGGTGCTCTTCCCGAATTCGGCTAAGCACTTCCTGTCTCTCAGCAGCTGCTGGTGGCTGTGCAGCTGAAAGAGGCCAACAGATTGGTGATTACACCTGAAAGGTCCACATGCCGCCCAATCAGAGATGAGCGATGCCCTCCTTCCCTAATGCCCTCCCCTACTTGTGAACTGAGGCCCAGATCCATGTTGTTGGAAGCGATGTGCTGGAAGCAGCTGCCAAAGGAATTGGTGAGCAGGCGCAACGCCAGCTGCAGCTGGCTGCACTCCTGCAGGCTCTGCAGCATCATGGCCACTGGGCCCAGCAGGGGTGCCAGGAAGTTCGTGTCTTAGTGGGGGGGATAAGAAACAGAGCAAGGACCATATTCAGCCAGACCAGGAACAGTTCAGTTGGCTCAATATTTAAGGTAGGTAAAAAAAAAATTTAAATTCAGAAAATGCAATCAATGAATAATGCTGTCATTCCTCATTAAAGCTTAAGTTACAGAAATATAAAATCAAATATAAAAAATATTCAAGGAAAACACATATCTGAATAACCAAAATTCATGAGTAGTTCATATTCTGACCATGGCATGGGGGGCCAGTACTACTCTTCTAGCAAGCAGTGCACATATACCACACAAGTAAAACATAAAGAAGGCAGTTACGCGTCAACATGATCCTCCTAGCGCTGCTCCAGTGCACCCAAAAAGCTCTGAAGTATGGGAGCATTTCTAAAACGGCTGTAGCAATGCTAATCTAATATCCGAATATTCAAATATGATCATGAATGTACTTACCTTCTTGGTAAGACAAATTAGACAGACAGGAGCAGTCCAGAGGATACAGTTCTGAGTCTAGAGCATAAACAAGCACAACACTTCAGGAAAAAGCACCATGTCTATACATCTGTAGAGTATATAAATTGTGTAGGGGTCTAAAATAAAAACAACTAAGAGGACATGAAACACATCTCGTCTGCCATCGCACCTGACGCCAGAGGAAGAAGGCTGTTGGTGATCTCGTACTGAACTGGAAGAACAGACACGGGGTCCAGAACAATGCCGTCCTCGTTGAAAAAATGCTGGAAGCTCCACTCTGTGTACGGGTCGCAGTCCGAATCTGGGCACGAGTCCTGAGAACATGACGGAACGTCATGCTAGCTAAATTATCGACGTATTCAAAGACTACAATATTGCCCATAACCCATAGCTTTACAAACTGGTCAAGATTACAGATTGAGCTGGCTGGTTGAATACCAGAAGGGGACTGCCGCTGTACGTTTGAAATGGGCCGCTAAAAAAACCAACACCAACACCAACACCACCTTCTGTGTGGAGAAACAAACCCCCCCCCAGACTCGCCAGGCCTGGGAGGGACTGAGATGACAGCCACCACATTAGGAGTCATGACTTCTTCCAACCCCAGGAGGAACACAGCAAAAAAGGGGGGGGGGGGGGTGGTGGTAGAGCCCAGTACCTTGGCAGTGAATCCGTAGTCATCAATCTGGCACTGCTGGTAGACGTCCATGGCCGCCCGCGTGCTCTTACACAGCTCCACACAGTCCAGAAGCAGATCTGCGGGGCAGAGCAGCAACACTGAGTCACACATACAATAACCTCCAGCAAATAAAATATAAAAGCACCTTACCTGTGTATTTCCACGTCTGTAATCCCATTCTTGACTTCGTCCCCTAAGTTTTAAGAGTCACTCCGGATGCCCCCCCTCCACTGAGCAGTCAGTTATCCCCGCGCTATTGTGACTGGCAAAATGAAGCTGTAGTGCTACACAGATTTAAGGGAAGGTGGGGCTAATGCTATATCACTGCAGATGTTTATTCGCTTCCTCCCATTTCAAAGAGCTGCAGTCTATTGGGTGCCACATTGGGGCAGTGGTGACTTAATGGTTAGGGAAGCGCACTTGTAATTGAAAGATTGCTGGTTTGAATCCCCAACCAGCAAGGTACCGCCCCCAACACTGCTCCCCAGGCGCTGAATTAGCTGCCCCCTGCTGTATGTCACATATGGGTTAAATGCAGAGGACACATTTTGTTGTTGCGTGCTGTGGTGTATGATCACTGATCACCTAATTATGTTATTCATGTAAACAAACAAGAAGTGCACTGTGCCCCTAGCGGCCGTATTGAAATGCTATCAAATGTTATAAATATTGTTAGGCTAAGGGCATCCATTGAGCAGCGCGGCATGCTGGACCAGTGCCAGTCGTGCAAATAATGTAAATAATTGTGTGCGATTACCATCTATTGTGCTGCTATTGTGTTATAATGTAATGTCTTGTATAGTGTTGAATGTAATGGGTTGTATGTGTGTGTGCCCACAGGTGCTGCTGAGACAGCCTGCACCGTGGGCAGAGCATGTTGGGAGTATGAGTGAGTTGGTGCTTGATGGCTGCATTTAGTCCTTTTAAGGGCTTGTGTTAAAAGGGTGGAAATTTGGAGACTGGCTAAAGATACGGTCTTGACTTGGACTCAACTAAGGTGGACTCGAAGACAACACTGACATCGCTGCCCCATGCTCCTTGTGCTGTACCTGGGTGGCACACTGTGATGGCCTGACAGGCCAGCGTGTGGATGGCGGCAGGAAGGTTGAGGCCCTCCGGAATGACCATGGGTACGTTCTCTTCCAGCATGTGGCACAGCTTCTGGGCAGCACTGAAAAGCACCCTGCCTGTGCTGGCATTGCAGTGATGCTGATACAGCTCCCTGTGGAGGGGCAAACAAGCAGGTGAGCAGCTAGTCATCACTCCAGGAGATCTCTGAGGAACATCAGAGGCTGTAAATCACAACCCTGACAAACATGATTAGTATAGCACAGGGCAGGAATGGCCAAATAAACTGGTGATTTACAATAAATGGAGCCGATGACAGTCAGGCCACAATGTAAAGCTAATTTAGACCTATAGGGTTTTTAAAGTCAATTTAATAATAAAGACACACACATACACACATCTTCATCCACATTCTTAAGATGCCTTCAGAAACATGCATTTATATCCTTGGCTGTGACTGTAACAAACTAACCAAACACCATCTCAATAAGACCTATCGTGAAGTGCATGAGCTGCATGTTACCCGCAGATCTTCAGGGCCTTGTCCACCTTTCCCACCCCCAAAGCTCTCAGTGCAAGGTCGGCCCACAGCTCCTGCTCCGAGCGCTGCAGCTGCCTGGCCAGCCGGCGCAGCCCAGCCTCTGTGGAGATGGTCCTGGTCTTGCCGTCAGGATCGTTGGCCACCACTGGCGTGGGTCCCTTTGGACACCACCCCTGGGCGTGGGTGTTTTCATAGGCTGTGATGTGCTGCTCCTGGAACTGCAAGCGCAGGGCTTTGTCTGCGTAGTCCTCCGGTGACAGAAAGATGTCAAAATCCTCCTGCGGGTAGTAATGTCAACATCTCCACACAGGCATCTCTTTAGCCACCATCACAGAGGTCCTAAACTAAGTCCCTAAGGGGCTGTGTGGGGTGGTCTCTTCTAAATTCCACCCAAACAAATGGAGAACAAAGACAGTTGTGCCCTGTGCTACAAAGCGGGGTTACTGGCTTATCGGGGTAACTTGTCGGATTTAAGGTAGTCTGGGCAAAATGTAAGTGAACGAA
>JAODLD010000046.1:36313411-36325838 GCA_026781065.1 Mormyrops boulengeri | reverse complement strand
AAATGTAAGTGAACGAATATGAAGTCCATTTAAACTGTGGTACCTATCAGTAAATCCGACAAGTTACCCCGATAAGCCAGTAACCCCGCTTCGTAGTACAGGCCACAGATCCTGACCATAACAGTCAAACCTCACCTAATCATCATTAATACTTTTAAGAAATGCAGCATTTAACTGCCGTATTGTACTAAAAAAAGCATGTGCGCGCGCGCACACACACACACACAAGAATTCATGGCACTGGCAGGTCAGCTGACTTGGGGGACTGAGTGAGTAATAAGAAGACACACTGCCCCATGAGGAACAGAGCACTAAATAAAGCACAACCATGAAAGCAACAGCATGAACCATGATTATCAAACTAAAAACCTCATCTCTCATGTGACTCTTATTAGGTATATTTAGGTATATGCTCCCCGGCCTGAATGCCACCATGAGCACTCAGCATGCTCAGAAAATGGTAAATGTGCACACTAAAGGTAAAATACTGTGCACATCCATATAAACCAGGGGTGTCAAACATACGGCCCGCAGGCCAGAACTGGCCTGCCAAAGGGTCCAATACAGCCCGGGAAATTAATTTTGCAAAGTGCAAAAATTACATAGAAGAAATTAATTGCAATTTTTCAACAAAAGTAACTCATTCCCAATTTGTCCATTAGGGTCCACACTATTTTAGAGTGTTTTAGACATGCAGTAAAATTCTGTTATAACGGACTTCAAGGGACCTGGCAAAACCGTTACACCTGTTATATCCAGAGTTGCTGTATGCGCAGAACACAACTACAGGACACCTTTTACTCAGGCTACACCCCAGCAGACACGCTTGTGGTATAGATTATTATATTGTACATGTAGTAACCCAGCTTTACCTGACCGGATGCGTGACAATTAATAATCCCGACTACGTATCTGTGCTGGATACCACCAGCAGGCCACACGCCTTGTAGGCGGAGCCTGCATGTCTGTTATAGCCGAACAAAACTACAGCTAAAAGCGGCCCTGGGGGCCAAATTGTTTGTCCGCCATAAGTTCCGTTATATGCGAGTCCGCTATATCCGGTGCTTTTTCTGTTCGTAAAGGCGCACGGCCGGGACCAGCAGACCTCGTCTGTTATAGATTATATTCCGTTATAAGAGAGTCCACTATAACGGGATTTTATTGTAATACCGTACAACACTGAGACTCAGAACTAAACAGCAGATGGCAGCAACATTGTCAAGCTAGCAAATTGTTCATTCTGAAGCAACCGGTAAACTGGTAATGATATGTATCCAGAGCCGAGTTGTTCTAAAAGTGCCAATTTTACCATATATTTTGATGCATTTTATGTGCGCCTTTGTTGTCAAAATTACCTTATTTGGCACTCTCGTTACCCAAAATGTCTTTGTCAAAGAAGAGAAAAGTGGACAGTGAGTGCAGAGTTTCCCAAGAAAAATGGACCAATTCCTATTTATTCACAGAGCTGAATGGAATACCTGTGTGCTTGGTGTGTTTGAAGCATGTTTCATTGCACTACACTGATGTGAAAGTATAAATTTAAAATAATTCCTAGAGCTTCACAAGTTGTTTTAATCATAAAGTGTATTACTATTTTTCATTTCAGATACCCGTGACTATGTTTAGTGTCTTTGTAGATCCACTGTGATTTGAGGCATAATATTGTTGAAACTGCACTTATTTTTCCTATGAAATTTCAGGTTGTTCAAAATGTTTTGTAAAAGGATGGTTAATTAAAATTAAACATTTTCTTACTTGTACTTTCACTTATTTGTATTTCTTTACAATAAAACAAACAGAAAATTATAGAGTTTTTGTTATGTGTAGGTTGTTATGCTATTATATTGAATTTGCAGGTGCTTGACATTCCAGAGGTTTTAAATATTATGAAAAAAGGGATTATGATTCCAGATGGATGACTATGCACATTAAAGGCTGGGTGATGCGGACTGAGTGTCTCTGCAGGCTCCCCCAGGACTCGTGGATACATCAGCGTACCTGCAGGTTGGCAATGGCTTCAAACATCTTCAGGTCATTCTCACACACCAGTCTTTTAAAGGCATCACCTTTAAGGCAGGAAAAAAGGTCTGTTAAAAAATATGGAAATGTAGAGAATGGGTGACATTACTGTAATTAATGTAATTTCATTTTAATGAAAAGGCCCATATTACTCTCCACCTAGTAAACGATACTTTCCGAATTTGCGCTTAGCCATTGAAATGAACGGAACTCACTTCAACGCCAAGTCGTAGGGCTTGCCTAGACGGATGGATTGACATATTGTTTATCTCGGTACATCTTACGGATCACGTGCAATCCCTTCTCAAAGTTGGAAAAAAAAAAAAAAAAAAAAACTGTTCATTAATTATTCTTCTGGAGATTTTGGCAATTAATGCGGGTCGTACCGTAGCGTGCACCCATGCAATCTATATATCAAAAGTGAGTCCTTCATGGTGTGAGGTGTGCTATTACTTTTGTTGGCATTTTACGTTACCATGGCGACGCTATTCACGGTCAAACACACAAAAAATCCTATAGGAATGCACTGAACGCTAACTTTCGCTATTGTTAGCCTATACCTAACTACTGCAGCTTATGGCACTCCCATTGAAAATCAGGTGAAGAGTAATATGGGCCTTTTCTTTGACATGAATAGGCCCATAATAAAGGGAAGCAATGCTCCTGCCCAATCCACAAACACAATGATCCAGACACATGTAAAACTACTTAGCGCACCCTAGCAACCACCTAGCAACACCTATAAACCACCTAGCAACCCACTAGCAATGCATTCCGACATCACAGCAACCACCTAGCAACACCCTAGCAACCATCTAGCAACACCATACAACCACTTTATTTGGAACACCACCAAAGACCAACCAATTTATTAAGCATACCAGCTCTTCCAGGGTCAGTGGAATAGGCCCATCTCAAAATTTCTTCAGGAATTTTCGTTCTAGTTTAAAATACTGCTGCTTATCCAATTCCAAACTTATTCTAACATATTTTAAAACATATTTCATCAGTGGAAACTATCCCACAATCTGCAGTCATAATTAGAGCACAGGTACAATTTTATTGCAGAAGCCTAAAAATGAATTTGGTTAGCTTTTGATGGTTAAAAACTTACAGTAATTAACAGGATGCATAGAGGCCCTTGCTTTCAATGACTACTTTCTCATACTGCTCTGACTTGATTTTGTTTGTCATCTTCCAGTTCCTTCCACAATTCAGTAACTGTAGTGGATATATCTGTTTGCCATAATTTTGCTGCCAATTACCTTCCAGAAATTCCTGCTAGGGTTCAGATCAGGACTCTGGCCTGGCCATTTCATCACCATGATTTTCACCCATTTTGCAGTGTGGTAAGGAGCATTGTTTTACATAAAAATGACTGGCTGATGCTTGTAGAGAAGGAACGGCATGCTGCTGAAGGAGGCTCTGATGCTCATTAGCATTCACCTTACCATGTAGCCGCAAGAGAGGCCTGACTCCGGCTGCAGAGAATGTACCCCACAACATAACACTTACCCCTCTGAACTCTACAGACTTTGCACACTTTTAATGGAATCTTTAACCAATTCAACACCACACATAATGTTTCCCATCTGAACAAACTAACTTAAATTTGCTTTCATCACTGAAAAAAACTTTGGACCAATTCTCCTCTGTCCACACAACATGCTCCAGAGTGGGTCCATAATGTCTCAGATGAGACCCTTTGAAGTCAAATTCTTGCCCTGTTCAGGACTGATTTGGCAAGCAATTCCAGCTGTGGTGTTGAACCAATTTCCTCCAAGAGTCTCCCTATCATCCTGTTCACTCACACGCTCATCTTACGTGGGTGACCAAGCTTTTTTGTGGACTTGAATGACTTCCAATGATTAAGAGAATCACCCTTCACTTGAACAACCTGACAACACAGGGTTTTGGTCACCCTGGAGAGGTCCACCATCTTGAAAAAATGCCTACCAATGTTTCCAAATAGATTGGGGTTGCCAGATATTTCATGATATTTCAGATTAGAACAAAACACTGTATAAATCATTCTCTAATTTTGATTCTCCAATTTTGACCTCCTTTGAATTCACTGTTTAAACCTTTAATGTTGTGATGCGCAACAGCTTTCAGCGAAATATGAAATATGATTAAAATATATCTTTTCTATTCATGTTAGAGGAACTTCGAATTTAGATGAGCAGTGATTGTGTAATTTACAAAAATGTCACTCATTCTTTAATTTTGATAACTGCTGCATAACTAAGAACCATCCTACTGGCACAACACGCCAGTCCCACACCCTGTGTCAGGACGCAGCACCAGACAGGCGCGATGCCCACCTCGCCAAATCTGCCGTAAGAACTTCAGTGTCTCCACCATGACCTGGGCCACATTTATGTGGCGTTTCTTGTGCTGCTGGAAAACACAAGGAACAGGGTTATGGACCTACTCAGGAAAAACAAGAACTCCCAACAGCCAGGTGGTCTCTTTGATACAAGGTAGCACATAACCTGGAATCAAAGGGGACAATAGGACAGGGGTACAGCCTGGGCAGGATGAAAGGCTTTTCAGTCTCAGAGGACACACACACACACACACACGTTTGTTTTGTGCAGACAGCCCATTCATTTCTATGGGAAGAACCCTAATTCCAACAATGACAACCTTAACTCCTACCAAGCCCTAATCTTAACCATAAATAACCAAGCAAAACACAAGTCTCAAATCTCAGTTTTTTGATTGCAGTCACAGATTTATTATTTTTTTTTATAAAATTGAATTTCTTCTTTTGGGGACCGGAAAAATGTTTCCTACAACGTCAAAATATCAGTTTTTTTTTCATATTTCGAGGACATTTAGTCCCCATGATGTGCTATACACACATACAGTGCAATTTAGATACTCATATGCTTAACTGCATGTCTTTGGACTGCAAGAAGAACATGGAGTTATGTGTAAGAAACCTGCACATTGCCGGGAGAAAATGCAGATGCCATAAACAGAGTGGAAGGGGGATTTTGAACCTCTGACCAAAGGTCTGAAGAAACAGGGCTAACCACTAAACCACCGCAGCACCCTAGGCAGGAAGAAATGACAGAACAATATTTAAATACAGGCAGCCCCCAGATTACGAACAAGATCCATTCCCTAAGTCTAAGTCGAATTTGTAGACAATTGGAAATATAACACAGTACACGTAATACAGTAATAATTAAAGTAACTACATACGATATTGTTCTGTACCTCAAGCTGACAAACCACTGAAGAAGCGCAATGTTTTCATCAGCGTCACAGTAGCGCATGCATTCATTATTATGAACCATTGTATACACCCCAAATTCTTAATATAATAGACTTTATGGTAGTCTGTTTGTAAGTATGAGTTGTCTGCAAGTCAGACATTCTTAGCGTGGGGACTGCCTGTATATAGAAAATACAGCTGCAATCGATGCCAATTCACCCTGCATGTGACTGTCACATTGAAATCAAACGCCAGGCCGCCATGTGGACAAAGTGAGTGCCCACCTCCTCAGACACAAACTCCTTGTCCTGTAGCTCCAGCCGCGCCCAGGTGGCGAGCTTCTCGATGACGCATTCGGCCTCCATAGGGGGCAGTCCTTTCAGAAGCAGCACACACGCCTCCCGCTGTAACAATTTCAAAATCGATATTTACCAGAGATGGAAAATTTATCGTATATTTCAATGTGATCAAATTCAAAAGCAATGGAGGAAAAAGGAAAACAGCACTATTCATCTTTCAGTCCAGTGAGTCAGTGAGAGACTGTGCGGTTTAGCGTTCTGTGCCTGTAATTGGAAGGTCATTTGTTGACGTTTGAGCCTTTAACTCGCATTTCTCCATGGATTAGATGACCCTGCTTCCACAATTGTACATTGCTTTGGATAATATCATCTGCTAATTAAATAAATATAACAATCTTTGTGAGCATTTACCCAGTACAGGGTTAGATAAGAGAGACTGAACCTCATCCCAAGAGGCACAGGCAACTGGATTCCAGTCCACAACACCCTCACTCCAAGATCACCATCTAACTGCATGTTTTTAGACTGAGGGAAAAAGAGCAAGGGTACAAATGTGGGGACAAAAGGACCCAGTACCAATGAAAATGCTGGGGCCTCGGGTCCGGGCAGCGATTACTTTATTAGTGTTACAGCCACGTCTGGCATGAAAGCTCTCCACTGCAAGCTTACTTACCTTGGCCTGGCCTATCAGCTGGATGATATACAGA
This sequence comes from Mormyrops boulengeri, assembly GCA_026781065.1. Taxonomy (NCBI): domain Eukaryota; kingdom Metazoa; phylum Chordata; class Actinopteri; order Osteoglossiformes; family Mormyridae; genus Mormyrops; species Mormyrops boulengeri. The sequence continues at coordinate 36,319,587 of JAODLD010000046.1, read as the reverse complement.
AAGTAGATCTGGGAGTTTGACAGCTTATACACTTGCGCCACCTTGAGAGCATCTTCCAGCGATGAGGGCAGGTCCTGTTTCAGGATACGCCTTACCAGCATCTGTGGGAGGAAGCGCAGTGTAGCATGGCATTCAAAAAAAAAAAAAAAAAGTTGCCTGCATACATTGGCTGCATTTATTCCTGAGTGAAATTCGCAACATACAAATACAGAATGAGAAACACAGAGACTCAGGAATTGCATCTGACAAAATTACCTAGCTGGATTCATGTTTGCTGGCTGTTAACTAGAATGCATCTAATTTTTGTCCCAGGGAACCAATCATTTGTAAAATTAGTAGTTCTTCAAATCAGGATAACAGTGCTATTTAATTAAATTCAGACATTTGTGGTTTTCGAAATTTTCACCATTTGGCCACACTATCCTGGAGGTTCCCGCTCCCAAAAACGTTTGTGAATGCTCTCACACCCGTATGATTCTGAGAACTATTTTACCTTTGCAGTGCACGTAGCCGAGATGAAGTTTTGTGACGTGGCTTTCACATCAGTCCAGTAGCATTTCTTTCCAACAGTTTTTCTTAACCATGGCTATTATTTTAACTCCTTGTAAACTTCTAACAGAATCACTAAAGTCTGCGTTAAATGTATTTTGCACATTACATGTACTTTAGACCAGTGGTTCTCAAACTATGGTATGCAAACGTATCAGTGTATGAAAAGATCAGTTCAGTCATAATGGTAGCATGAGTTACTGTGAGGACACATTACCTTAAGCAGTAAGCCTCGCTAAGCAACAAATCTGGCTTCATGATACAAACTAGGGCTGCTGCAATTAGCTGCCGTCGATGTAGAAAATGCATCAACATCAATATTTTAAAATCGACGCATCATTTTTGATAATTATTTCAATGAAATTACCGTTATCATTTCTAAAATGTTTCAATTCACATCTTCCTTTAATATGACTACATAATTATGGGAGCAGATCAAATTATCACAAAACAAAAAGATGGTTTTACACTGTGCAAAGTTCAATGGCGTACTACACGGGCACCAGTATGTGCAGGAGCGCCTGAGGAGAAAGCACACCAGAATAGGCAAAACCACAGTAAGTGTTATCTATTTGTGTTTGTAAAATCACCATTAGTACAGAGAGCTTTTTTATCCTGGTAGTTGCTAAATATATTCATTATTAAAGCCATAAAGCTGTCTGCCTAATGCCTTAGAATCTCCTTTGAAAAAGTGTTTGAGAAAATGTTTGAGCTAAAATCTGGGCTTATTCTATGTGGATTGGTGGTATCAATGTGTATTCATTCGCATTGGGCTTGTTGGGACCAGGGGAGTTTCTAGCTATTGAAAAGATCAGGGGCTAAGTCAAGTTTACCTGGGGCTTGACTTTTTTGTTGAAGAAAGATTGGCATCGGGGGGCTAAAATACTCAGGGCTAGGCTTAAAATACTCAATGCTATGGTCTGGAGGGATCGGACCTAACAATGCCCATGGTTGGGACCAGTGTTATTATCGTAAACTAAAACTGAAATGAAAATAAACACTAAATTAAAAAAAAGAATAAATTTGTGAACTGAAATGAAAACTGTTTACAAAAAAAATAAAAAAAATCAGCCTTGTTTATCCATGATATTTCCTCTTTCAAAAAATGTTCCTTTCTTCACTGCCATTTCAGTGCTCATAAATGGCTTCCATGTTTTACCAAGACAGTCGCATAGGGTGCTCCGCTAACAGAGTTTAATAGGCATAAGGATACATGAAATTTACACAGATTACTAACTCTTAGTAATTAAAGCTTAGTCATTTGTGCTCTCGAGTTGGGCAATTAGTAATTTGTGCTCTGAAATTAGTATGGGCTCCATAATTCTGCTCATCGAATTGTGGGTGAAAATAATGGCCATATAGTCTGGAAAAACAGGCGTCCATTAACTAAAGCCCTGCAATAACTTAGGGTTTGTTGTTGTCAAAATGGCAGCCCTAATACAAATCCCTACTCTGTGAGTCAGTGCTGACACCAAAAGCAAACACCTATTCAATTTCCTTGCACATGCACAGTCAACGTACCCTAATGCGGATAATGTCTGCCGGATGTAGAAATCTGGGCTACATGCGCACCATTCGGCACACACCCCTGATGACGAAATTTACATCAGTCACTCTGTGCGCAGACCGAAAGCGCACACAGGAAAGTGAAGCATGAATTGGTCTTAACAGATTATTTGTAGGCGTACATTTTTCTTTTGAGCTTCCTAGTGCTGGGGCCATGTGAGCTTGTATGGTGTGGGGGGGAGGGGGGCTTGGAAACCACAAGCACAAAAGAAAATAAACAAAGCAAAGGCACGGAAGACATTTCAGACGCATAAATAATACAAACAAAGACAAAGTTTAAAAATGAGCCCATACTTCTCTTTTCAACTTTCCACGAGAAGGGGGTGACTGCAAGACTAGTCGTTATGAAGAGGTGTCACATGTTAAAGGTTAAAGGTAAGCTTCCACTGACCATGACTTGACAGTTGCTGGATGGATTGAAGTTGCGGATGCCGTAGCCCCTGAGCAGCTTCTTCATCTCCATTAGCTGATAGGTCTCCTTCAGAAGCTCCTGCCTAGGATGGTCATGAGACAAGCACATCAACAACTGAGCGATGCCCCTACCCTCAGCAACCTCAGAAATCCCTGAGGGGGGGGTAAGCTTACTTAGGATGCTCCTTTCCCAGGTGCTGCTGGACAAGCGACTCCACCTCCTCACTCCAGGGCACGACGGCCTTGTACATGACCTCCAGGACAGCGTCCACCACCAGCTAGACCACAACATGGCAGAAACATGTCATCTGTCACCAGCAGCATGGAGAGACAGAGCTCAGCCAGGAAGAACCAGTCAGTAGCATGTATTCTACATGAATTCATTACCACTGATGTTTGAACAGTTACAACAGCATGAAGAGAGGCATTAATCATACACATATCAAGTAGAACAGACAGGGAGACTCACATTAGAGTCCTTCATGCAGCTCAACACAGCCATGGCCTTGGCCTCCCACTCCGTGAACAGGGACGTGGCGTGTGAGCTACAGCGTTCCAGCATGTCCTGCAAAGCATATTCACACACAGTGAGACCCCAATCCAGAGGAGACACGCCTCCGCCACGGCTGGGGCTGGGTATCCTTTACATTTTACAGATTACCAATTGTAATATGGTGGGGGGGGAAAAATTGCAAAAATGTTTCATTAATAAACACTGCCTCTATTCTCTTCAACTTTCACAACAGGTTACTTGAAGCTATTATGTCATTTTTACATTTTGTTAAAACATGAACAGGGTGTTTCAAGATAAAATAATGTTAACAACCACACTCTGAATCTTGGATGTCACTTTGATCACTGATGATTTTGTGCACCAAGATCAAGTGCATGGGCAAAGCAGCCAGTTTTAGGAATAGTACCCTTTTTATTGCCAAATCCATATTAGCAGCATCATATACAGTGAAGTTGTTGTGCATTAACCCTTATGTAATGGACTGAAAATGCACGTGTACAACTCGATAAGCGGAACAATTATTCAAATATCTTATCGAATTTCCGGTTCTTGCAATTTGAAACCGATTCTTAATACCCAACCCTAGCTAGGGCACAGTAACACACACACACACACACACACACACACACACACACAAAGAAAAACACACCCACCTGGATGTAGTGCAACAGGAGCTCATCCAAGCAGGTGTGGTGCTCCTGGGCGTAGGGTCCAACGCTGCTCTCTATTATGGCTGGGATCAGCTCTGGGGCCAGGACCTTGTCCAGCATCAGGAAAGCAATGCTCCTCGTGTTGCCCTGGCACAGGGTCATCATGGTTAATTACTAATATTCAGCAACTTTTATTATCACTAGCCATCTATCCATCATTTTTACTAGATCCTATATTATTTAGCTATTAAGCTATTAATTGATAACAATAATAATAATTGATACTTTATTGATCCCCGAGGGGAAATTCTCTTTACGCCTCCCTCAGCTTGCTCTTTATAGGCAAGAGTAAGCTGGCTGCGAAGGGCAGCTGCCAGTTGAGGCGCCCAGGGAGCTGGGGGTTAAGGGCCTGGCTCAAGAACGCGCAAACGTGTCGAAGTCGGGTTCGAACTGGCGACCTTCTGATCACAGGCACATAGGCTTAGCCACTGAGCCACATGCTGCTCCCATGATAGAGGGTTATTTTATTGCAGAATGGCACAGAAGGAGCCCCATTCCTGGGACATGAACTCACAACCTCCAAGTAACATTGTTGATTACATGAGGGCCCCCCTTAGGCAGCCTACACGCTCCCCATATAAGACAAGGGGGGGAAGGGTTTAAACTGGCTTTGAGTCAGGAACCTTCTCGAAGTCAGACAGAGACAGCCTGCAGTTGTATTTCCTGAAGAGGTCCAGCAGCTGGCGGAGGCTTGACACCAGAGACTTCAGGTGTTCCACTTCCTTCAGACCACAGTCATCCTCCTGATCCAAAACGGGGAAAAAGGCATGCTTAAGAAATAAAGTTTAAAATAATCCATGCAGGCTATTTAATGCAGCCATTTTAGTTTTGATTTTTTGCTAATTCATACAAATATATATAAAAAAACACGCCCACTTATCTAGGTTTGGCAGTAAGCCTAAAACCTTCTCCAGAAACCACAAAGCTAGAAACCATCAGGCCATGTCGTCAGCCCATTGTAGGGAATACATAAGATCGTTAAATAGGGAAATAGATAGCAGCAGAGGTGCTGAGAGAAAAGCAGGATTGGGGTAGGAGGACAACTTACCAGCGTCACCCAGAGCCAAGAGGAGGAGAGGCCCAGCCGCGACATCTCCAGTCCATTCTGGGGCCAGTCATTCTGAAGAGGGGCAGAACAACAAGATAAAGGGGTTGATGCAAGGCTGGTGAGGCCAGGTATGTTACATTCTGTGCAATAATTAATTTTGTGTGTGTTACTTAATGCATCAAATTAAACATCTAGAGCTTGTAAAGTTATGTGAAAGATTCTACAGGCATAGTGCCAAAGTCGTGTGTGAATAAATATGAAAGAACTCAGATCAAAATGCACAAGAAATTAACAAAATAGCAGAAAAATCTAAAAATGCTCTGGGGTCAAAGAGTTGCTTAATTCCCACCTTTTCCATCAGCTCTAAATTCCTTGCTCTTTGCTCCAACCATCTGGCAAGATTCTTCTGCAAACCCCCAACCAAAGGCTCAACATTAGGTAGGAACTGAGGTATCCGAACGTTGTATAAATGACAGCACTAGTCTTCATCTAGCAAGCTTTAACTATACAGTTTGCTTGTTTATGATCATTTTATGAAAAGATCATTCTAGATGCACGGCAGCACCTGTCCTCTGGGCAGAGTTCTTCTCACGAAGGGAACGATGACACTTCTAAACCATGGGCAGAGGTCCCGGGAGGGGATGTTCTCAGGTATGGATGAGAGCAGAGTGTCCAGGACACACTCGTCAAAGTTCTCGGCAAATTCTGGCTGCAATAAATTAAATAAAACAAATAAAAAAAAGTATCATTGTGTGAAAGCAGATATCAGTGATAACCTAAAGGTGACACAGTACGTGAGAAGGTCAGCCATCAAACAAAGTAATGGGAAAAGTTGAATCTGACCTGAACCAGAGTCTCATTTTCCTTAACCACTATGCCACTAGTTGGCCGAGTTCCCATGATAATATAACAGCCCTAAGTTTGCACTGAAACCTTCGCAACCCCAGGCTATGTGGCAGCCATCATGTGGACCCTCTCATCCAGTCAAACCATCCAGAAACATGGCTGAACAACTCAATAGTGTGATGATAGGAAGACCATGTTAAAACCAAAGGGAATGAAGACTGTGGTTATATATATATATACATACATATATATATACATACATATACATACATATACATACATATACATACATATACATACATATACATACATATACATACATATACATACATACATATACATATACATACATATACATACATATATATACATATACATATATATATACATATACATATACACATATACATATACACATATACATATATACATATACACATATACATATATATATATACACATATATATATATATATATATACATATACATATATATACACATATATATATATATACACATATATATATATAC
>JAODLD010000046.1:36290059-36313311 GCA_026781065.1 Mormyrops boulengeri | reverse complement strand
TACATACATACATACATACATACACACACACACACACACACACACACACACACACACACACACACACATATATACACACACACACGTCTCCATAATAATCAGAGAAGATTCCTCACAAGATCAGCTGGGTAAGATGGGTACCTCGTGCCGGAGCCACAAGTGCTGGGCCCCCCTGAGGTCCCCCTCCCTCAAGTGCCACAGAACGTCTGTCATGTGATCATCGCTGTTCAGGAACTCGATCCAAGCAATGCCACTACATGGCACGGGAAACACAGATTTGAATGTGTGCACCAAGCGTACAGTAAAATCTATGCAAATGGCTGAAATTTCATTCATTTACATTATTTAAGAAATTAAATTTGAAAAGTACAATTTCATAGGCAGTTAAATTTAAATAGGTAACTGGAATTTTGTACATATACCTAAAAATTATACGAGTGCTCATAAATTTGAGAAACTTGCTTAATTCAGTAAAAACACTGCAAATTTAATATTATAAAACCAATATTTTCTTCATGTGCTTACAAAATATATCACATTAGAAACCAGTACTTTTATGTAAAACATTCAAGTAGTAATACATTGGAACTGAAATTATACTTCTAAAAGAGCTAAGCTGATTTAAAGAGTTCATTGACAAGCAGTCTCACTGGGTGTTTTTAAAATCAGTGACATGTTTGCAATAACATAAAACATTTGTATTCAGTATTGCAATTGCAATTAATAGCAATACATCAAAAACAGAAATGAGTCAGTCAGGAAAAAAAGAGAGAGACACTTAAAAGAACAAGTCTGTGCGGAATGTTAAAGATTACTTAACAATGGACTTGTAAAACCAATAAATGTGAAACATTTTTACAGAATTAAGGAAGTGTCCCCAAGACTCTGCGAGCACTCTGCCAACTCTGATCAAACTGGCAACAAAATAAGGAAATAATTAAAAATTATAACTGGAAATAAAGACAAAATTCTCTCTCATTATTGCCACTGGCCAAATAAAGTCCTGCATAGTGAAGTGAATAAACACATCACTGTATCATGGCACACGATACAATCTAAGTGAGGCTTTGAACTTGGGTGTTTCACAGAAGGGAACCGACTTGAAGTTGTCTGGCCCGTTGAGGCCGCAGTAGGTGGCGAGCTTGAAGAGGGCCTCCTGGATCAGGGAGGAGGGGTAGCGGGAGGCAGCGTGGTTCAGCATCTCCTCCGCCGTGCTGAAGGTGGGCCATGGGGCTTTCATGCAGTACTGAACAACAAACTGCTCGTCCTGATAAGATGACGGCAGCCACATTATCAGCATCATCACTCGTTAAACCAACAGTGTTAATAATGTCAACAGCATCATCATAGAATAGAAGTATTTTATTCAAATAGGGCGGTTTTTGCATAGCTCATCATGCGTTTTGTAAGAGAAACAGACATGCATGTGCATACAGCTGACAGCACGTTTAGGTTCAGATTATTGGGTCCATGGGGTTAAGGGCCTAACAATGATACGATTGTGTGAACTAGAGGATCTGAACCCATGACGTTCTGGATGCAGGTACAGATCACCAAGCATAACCCTCCCTCATTTAGTGTTGAGGACAACAGCACCAAGAAATTAGCATCCCATCAGTACCACAATCACCACCAACAAGCTTAACTTTGGGGAACATATGAGCGTCAGATCTTTACAGACCAGCATCAGAATGGCCCAGTTCCTTACCATGATCTTCCTCAGGTTGGTCTTGGCCTCCTCCACTAGCTCTGACCACACTTCCTGCCCATAGCCCCCGACAGAAGCAGATGCCAACTTCTCCAGCACAAAATCCAGCTTTACTTTATACACCAGCTGCCATGAAGGATTACATAAGAGCAGTCGTGTTTCACAAGCAGCGTATACATCAAAATACAGCTGTACAAAGAGCGTGGGACTTAAAAACAGCACCTCAACATCAAGTCCAAACTGGAGGGCAAAATTCTCTGCCTCTTCAAATTTATGCTTGTGGAGAAGACGGCTCAGTCTGGAGAAACACACAAGACCTTATAAATCATGTGATCACAGTCATGAAGGCTGCAGGGTCTGCTCCCTGTGACTGCTTACCTGTTTTCAGGCAAGGCCTCAGTGAAACACCTCACCACAATCGTTGACACAGTATCCTCAGAACTGGTGGGGGGGGGGGGATACACAATATCCAGTTCAGGCTCAACCACACCCTGTTTCTTCATCATATTTAAATATTATTTGATCCTTGAACACATTGATATTATATACACACCCATACCTTTTTAAGTTTTCAGAAATTCCTTCCAGCAAATAAATCTTGTCCTGAAACAAGCAGTTAACAGTTACTTCATCTTCTGTGTAGGAAAAACAGTGGAAAATCTCTATACCTGCTTCAGTATCAGACTGAAATTAAACTAGGTTGGTACACTGTAGGTGAGCGGGGTGTATCAGTAGACATCATTTTGCCTCATAACCCCAGGGTTATGGGTTACATGTGCTGTCAGGCTTTCCTCCCATTAATGCTTATGCACTAATAGATTTTCTCAATATGCATTCAAATACCAGGAAGACCAGTACATACTGTAATATTGAATCAAAGCATTAACAACGATTTGTACTGAACCATGGGTACTAGAAAGAGGACGATGAGTTGTGCAGATGATACTGTGTGTACCTAAAGAGTGAGGGGCTCGAGACTGTTACCATGCTGATGCCCATTTGGACTAGGGCTGAAGTCCCAGAGACCTCCAGGGAATACAGGACCACCATTGACGGCAGAGAGTACACCAACAGGCTCCTCATCTAAACCAATGAGCATGCCAGGGTTAACCAGAAAAATCTTCCCAACATCACACAAAAGAATGTATTCGGTAAGCAATCACCAAAGCACAGTTTTATATGCATCGATGTTATCCAAAAACAGCCATCTTACAGTGCAGCCAAAAATTATTTGTACACTGTGTGGAAAAAAGGTCAAAATGGAAATGGAATTGAGGACATTGGTTGCGCAATTCGATGACTCTTTTCCTCAATGTATTGGGTATTTCAGGAGTTTCAGCCATGTTGGGAATCTCAACTAACCCTGCAAATGCTTGTGGAGACCCACCAAGGTTACTTGTAGAAACTAAGGGCACCTAATTACCTGCCTGTCATGTGTTGTGTTAAATTATCTCTGCTATGACTGGGAAGTCCTGCCATTGTCACACACTCATTCAACTCTATAAATGGCCAGGTGTACAAATAATTTTTTGATATCATTTGAAAACATTTTAGGCCGTTTTTAAAGTTGGTTCTTCAATATCCTGTTCAATATCTTCATTTCCATTTTTGACCATTTTTTCAGTGTACAAATAACTTTTGGCTACACTGTAAATCTAAATTTAATCTGTAAAATGTATATGGACGATCCTCTATTAATCAAAATCATCAATAATCGGAAAATGAAAATACTGGAAAAATCTCCATTTTCTGCACTGGCCATTCATGAAATGAGGATAGTATGTCTGCAAATATTTTTAAATGCTTTGAAATAACCAGAAATTACCAAATTACTGTTGGCCATGGTCAAAGCGATGAGTTTCACATTGGTGCCTTCTTGCCTAATAATGGGGGAAAGCACATTATAAATATTTGAACACAGTCCGAGAAAAACAGAATTGCACATTAAAAATGGCTGGCCAGGTACATACATAGACGACGATGACGATTCTCCCTCAGCTGTGACCAGGAAGTCAAGGAAGGGGGTCTCTGGCCAACACCACACCATCACAAGGAAATTCACATCCCAGATGCTCAGAATGTTCTAAATGAAGCGTCCATGAAAACAGACAGAAGCACCAGCACATCTGAGCATGTCTCTGCACTTGTTACTGTATTTGAAGACAGGTTTTCTTGTTTTTAATAAAACAAATCGAGCTATTAATCTATTAATGTCCCTGAAATGTATAGGAAAAACCTGAAACCATTTTATACCTGTGCATGGCCACTGTGCACAGGTATAAAATGTATTCATTTTGTTAATTTATAAAATAAATGCTTTCAATTAAATACTTAATACTTACACATAACACAGCCTAATCACTAGGAGGTGCTGGAAACAGTTAGCGGGAGAAATGTTAAAACGCTACGGCTGAGCTGAATATCCGGCTAAGTGACAGAAGACTAAAGTTGCCCGTCTCTGCAATAGGTGGATTCGTTTATTATTTTGCCCAGCAAATATGATATGAAGTATGATTCTTAAACCTGGCAATGACCACCATAACTGATTTTGCAGGGCTGGGGCGAAGCTCACCTCCTCATCAAGAACATACATCAGATTGTCCAGGACCTGAAACTTCCTCACCCCTGCCACACAAACACAGGGGGAGTTTCAAGCATTTCAAAGTAGCCTGAAACATGACTAATGACAAATTATTTCTAGGTTCATTCAGACATAACACATGCACCAACAGTGAATTGCATTTCTATTCATATCTTAACATACCTGCTTAGTCTCATAGCATTGTGTGACCTAAAGTAGGTAGGTTTAAACTGCCTTGTTTAAAATGCTTTTCACACATTAAGTCAAAAAACATAAAAATCACACATTTTAAATTGCTCTGGATGAAACTGCATGCACATGTTTTACAACTTTCCATAAAATGGTCATCAGAGCTACCTGGAACTAAACTGGAGTCCATGACATGGCAGACAGACATTGTGTACTGAACAGGATCCATCTTCCACTGAGATAGCACCTTTTCCCCACCTCCCTGAATTCAGACAACACAAATGGCATCTGTTAAAAGTAGCCAAAAATTACTTGTACACCGTGGAAAAAAATGGTCAAAAATGGAAATGAAACAGAGGATATTGACTGTAAAATTTTAAGACTATTTTCCTCAATGCCTTGGGTTTTTCAGCAGTTTTAGCCATGCTGGGAAACTCAACTAACCCTTCAAATACCTGTGCGGAGAATGACCACCAAGGTTACTTTTAGAGACTAAGGGCACCTGCCTTTTCGGAACACCTGCTTTAAAGAATATGTTTTGAATAAAAGTTGTTTCTTTACATAACACATAATTGTAATGTTAAAGATGGCTTTTAAAATTTGTTCTTCAATATCCTCAATTTAATTTCCATTTTTGACCATTTTTTTCCCAGTGTACAAATAAAGTCCACAGACCATTTATCTGAATAAGATAAACAACATTGCTGTCCATTAATTATTCTCAACTTAAGACTCATGATCAACCATTATGACTAAAAATATCCATCATTACTTTGAAGATTTATTTTCAGGCCTAACCGTACCCCAAGTGTGATTTGGCTGACAGCATCAGAGGTCACAGCTGCAGAGCATCCTCTGCTGTGAATCTCCTTTGTGCTGGAAAACTCTGTCTTTATATGTGACTGACACTGGCAAAGGTGAGAAATAAAATGTCATAAATTACCATGTCATACTCATATAATCCAAGTATCACTTTAAAAATCAGATAAGTGCATATACCTTTTTTAATGATCCAAAATCCATTGAGTCGACTGCTGTAATTAAACAGAAAGATTCAGTAGAGTCACAAATGATTCTTCACACTGGCGCTATTTACAAAAAGATATTACATACTTCCACACACAAATAAAGACATGGATACGCATAAAAAAGACATACATACCTCTTTCAATGTTTTCCAGTTCAAGATTGGAGACATGAAAGAATCCATCCGATACAATGAGGAACAAGTGGTATGATCCTACACAGTGAAAGGAGCAAGTATTCAAAAGGCCACATCCAGTTTGATTTAATTCCATTGATATTGGGGTGTGTTTCACGAAAGCTTCTTAACAATAACTACTTTGTTATCTCATACTTAAGACCATTTGATAAGTAGTAAGCATTTCTCAAAACCCTTTGTACAAGTATTTCGTAACTCTGTTTGTAAATCATTGATCGATCCAACACACTTATTTTCTGCGACATTGCAGAATATGTTTTGAGTAAGTTTGTTTCTTTACATAACACACATAATTGTAACTTTTTAGACAGTTTTTAAAGTTTGTTCTTCAATGTCCTCAATTGTCTTTCCATTTTTGACCAATTTTTTCAATGTACAGATACATTTTGGCTACTATATATACAAAGGAATAAAATTTTATAAAATATTGTCTCTCATAATAATTCTGCTGCTTTTACATAAGATCTTTAAATCATATTTCGTAATAACATTGCGATTTGCTGGTCTAAATGCTGTTTTGTGGATGGACATAAACCCCTTGGACCCATCACGACAGGTGGCCTTCTGCAAAATTTAACTGCCCCCCACCCCCCAGGTGAGCCAGTTTTACCAAATGCCCCCTTCGATAACAGGCCATCATACAAAATTTACATCAAATTGCAGAAAACCCACTCTGCAGGTTGGCAAAATTTCACCAAGAGGACCAACCTCTCACCTGCCCCCCCCAATTTACAATTATTTTTTACATATGACTGATTCGACAATAAGATGACGTACTTGAATATAACACACCCACTGAAATACGTGGGACTGTTACCGACAGTCTGTGCTTTTCTCACGTGGAGGCTGGAGACGAGCCAACAAAGAGCTTTAACTGTTTAAATCTGGGAAGAATTAATGGTTTTGGGAAACACCCGCAAAACTCACTCGTTCTTTGCATGTATCGTTCGTTATTCACCAAGATCGATCGTTATCGGGAAACGCACTCCGATAAAAACTAAAATGGCAGAATTACACAGGCTTTGTTTATCCCGAAACAACTCACCTGAAGTAACGGCATCTTTCTTCATGATAAGGTTTCTGTACGTCTTCTCTTTTTCTGAAGGTCCTTTCTGAAGAACAGCCTTCCAAAAAACAAGCAATCTCATCACCATCGCTACGAAAACCATCCTGTGATATTAAGTGGCACCGTACACAAAACAAAAATATGTATATTTTGTGATAAAAAAAGCAGGATATCATACTACTCACTTTAGTAAAAACGGTCCTCTTCTGTGGTACATATATTAGATGAAGTTTTCCACTCCTTTCCCCAACGAGCAAGAAACGCCCCGCCGGGCAAACGTCCACTGCATCCACATTAGTGTCTGCAATAAAGTGGAAAAGAATGGGGGGGGGGTCTCTGAAGCAGACAACGGAGATGCGATCTGGATCACTGAAGCCGAAAGACCTACCGAAGTTGATGTGCAGCAAAACGGACTGAAAGCTCTGGTCAAAGAGGACCACTGTGGTATCGGCCACCACCACGGTGCTGTCAGAACTGGTGCTGGCATACAGCGCTGGTTGGTGCGAAATCTATGACAGCAATAATCGGGCACGCCTTCGTGTTACAAGCGTATGTGTTATACGATTTAATCATTTCCGTTATTACTTCAACCTTTACAGAAAAGAGACAACGAAAACTGAAAACAATTCAATGAGGAGCAGGAACGTCTGTCAATGAACTGACAGGGACATACTAAAACGCTTAACGTGACATAATCTCCCAAAATAATCACCAATAATCACTAAGGCGAGACAGTGCCCATACTCAGGGGCGTTGCTAGATATAAAGCTCTACTGGGGCACAGGCCCCCCACCCCCGATACGATTTGAACGTGAGATTTTACTGGGGCAGAGCACATAAATACTGGAGCCCGTGCCCCAGTAAAAGGGATCTAACGACGCCCATGGTCTTTGCGGTTTTCATTTTTTACCAGGTGGAAATGTTTACGATCAGATATGTCTGAAAGAAATTTGGAGATTATTGTGCGCCGTTTTGGAACATTACTCCACCTTAAGCGTTTTAGGATGTCCCTACTGATGCTGTCTTGATCGCCATGACCGACTGGCAATTAAAGCATTTAGACAATGCAGACTGCTGCCCATTGGAGACGGCAGACCTTCACCGCAAACTCACTCTTTCTGCGCAGGAAAGCTTCACAAGCGTGTCGACTTGATACAGGGCGCTGCCGCATTCCCGGCTCGGGTCGACGGCCAGGCGCACCGTCCCGGTGTCGTCGCTGGTCAGCAATTCCACATCGTTCCACATCTCGGCTACGGGGTATCAAAATATGGACATTTGTGCTGCGGTACTTAAAATTTGGCGCCAGAGCGCAGAGATAGTGCTTCCGGGTTTAACCGCGAATCGTTGGGTTCTATGTGGGTGGAGCGTCAACTCACCCCACCCCCCCCCCTCAGAAACACGCCCCTGTGAAAATAGATTGGTTTATTGTCAGACGATTACGGAAGTAGGCGAAACTATTGAACGTCTGTTAATACAGGTTAATTTTACAGTGATCCAAGCCATTGAGTCAAGTAGCATAGCTCTATACTTTGCAGTCGTATGGCGAATTTATACTTAACGTGCAGATAGACAATGGTGTTTATCAACATTGACGTCATCTTCCATTGCCGATGTATTTGCAAAAAATGGCACTGAACAGCAATTTCCATACATAATGTTCATACAGTAACTTAACAGAAAAAATGCAAATCATAATCTTGAATGTTTTTTGGGTATGGCTATTGGATCCCCTGCCTGGATAAGTAGTAACCTCCCCTTTACAGTATTTCATGGGAGGTTTCTGATGAATACGTGTATGATTGTGTGAATGTCCTGAAAAACTTTTTTCCGGCTTTATTTTGGCACCTAGTTTAGTGAGTTTTGTTGAAGGCTTCTATGATAATACCGAGGGTGAATCTGACCAATATTTTATCTGAGGAATGACATTTCAATTGATAATTTCAATGAGGATTTTCAAAGAAATAATGCATAGGTGTGCAAGAAATTAAGAAATATCCTTTATTATCATGAAAAAAATATCCAAATGTGACACTTCTAGAGAGAAAATGATAAGTTGAGTCTGAACCATTTGGGGTTAGTTTTTACACGTTCCCTTGCTTACCTGTAAGTACCTAAAATCAAACAATTCCATTGCAATGGGGCTTTATCACCCACTTGTGCAGCACCTGACTGATTTCAAATTTTGCACAGGATCTTGTTTTTTGTCCCATTTTTAAAAGTGCCTGGCCAACATATCGTCCAAAGGATAGCTCCTCACAGCCACCTTCTTGGTCAATCTTCTGCAGGCGTGACATCACTGCTTCTGTCAAAGACATCTGGACTTCATTCTGCTTTCTTGAACTCTGGCACTAAGGACATGCATATGTGCTGGAGTACTGGACTGAGATTTCAGATTGGGATGGAGACGGTGGACTATGGTTTCCTGTAAATGTCTCTTGCTCCATTTCAGTGACAGAGCATCCAAAGGCGTTGTACTCCAATTCCAGTGTCTGCTGTCCTGGTGAGACAACTGGGGAAGTTGTCCAAGGCCATGGGGACCCAGAGGAGAGCCCAGGTGGGTGGATTTGCACATCAAGGGGGGGCAGCCTCAGTGACTCTGACCTGTGCGTGACAATTCTACGAGGTGGGCCAGCCAGTGTCACTATTTCACTGGTGCACTTGGTCTGAAACGTTGATCGCATGATGTAAGTAACGTATATGCGTCAGTAACATATGTTGCCTTCAAGTGCTACTAGAAGATCCCACTAAGGAGTTGAAAAATCATAATTACGACGACGCGAGAGGAAAACTACTTTTTGTTATGCTTAATTTTTTGTTCCTCCAACGCCAAAACGCATTCATAGCGTTAACTGGACTTTAATAGGAGCAAAGGAAACGAATTTGTTTGTTGCTAGCTATACTAGTTAGTCCAGTTTACAACATAACAGTTAATATTTTAATGTATGTAAAATAAAATAAATTATTAGATTACTTTTCGTAATCCGTTGCTTAAACAACAGGTAGCTAACTAACTTCATATCAAATTTTGAGCCAAAAACCATAATTTTTTTTGATGGTACACCATTTAATAGCAGTCTCACCAACATTCAAAATAAGCTTTGCAATGACAAGCTACATAAAATTTACTACTTTCAAAAAAATTGCCTTTCACAGTGGAGCTATCAATTGCCTCCACCATGATTGTTGTAAACAAACGCCCCCAACTCGGGGCTTAAAGAAAATTCCAAGTTTCCCCACTGGTAAATAAAACTTTGTAGTGGCGTTCATGTGCTCTCATCTCGTATTTACGATTTTTCCTACATGACTTGAAGGCAGGGATAGAGAAAGTAATGATAACCTACAACACTAGCAAAAATGTTGTTTCTTTGTTTCCAGTCGCATCAGTAACCATCAGGGTTTTAAATAAACCGTTTCTGTAATATCCAAAGGTACAGCTCAGAAAGTACATTCGCGTCCAGTCATTCGCACTTAAATTATCCGATACTAATTCTAATGGCAGAGTTCCATCAGCCATCAAGGTGCAGCATCAATTTGCACCCAGAGAGGTTTTTGTTTTGCATAGAGTTACCCCCTACGAACACAAAGCTCAACAGAATGACTGTGTGGCTATAGATGTCATAGATGGATATATTTCTGTGATGGTGCAATTCGGAACTCACCATATGTCACTTACCACGTTGCAATCAGTCTCCCTGTGTTTGACAAAATCCGAAAGCTAGCTCAGCTTGATTAGGATATGCGAGGTTAGTTTGTTGCCAATCCTTCCAACGGTCTTACGTTTTGCTTTCACAAATCTGTCTCTCTTATACTTCCATCTATACCTGCAGAACCTCTCATCTTTGCCCAGTGTTTCGGCGATTTCCTTCCATGCATTCGTACACCGGAATACGCGTCTATGCTCCTTCAGTGAACCGCGTTATATATGTGTAGGTGCCTCCGCACCTCGCCATGTAGTTGCTCATCTAAAGTATCCATAACATCTACTCCGCTGCTCATTCATTTATCTCTGCACTGTGAAAGTTGATGCTTCCACCTTCTGGAAACGTAACAAAACAACTAATGCACTGTCCGCGCGTGCACCCCTGACGACAAATTTTGCGTCACGCGCACTCAGCCCAGGATGCTCCGCGAGTACCTCACAGGAACCGCGGTCACTGCGGAGAGTACAGGCGGCTCCGGCAGTGTGGCGGGTGAGACAAAGAGGCGAAAAGTAGTCTTAAATCAAGGAGTTTATTGTAGTAGAATATTTATAAAATGGCGGTAAGTGGATTCGGAGCTTCTGAACAAGGAGAAGGCGGATTAATATGGGCGTAAAGACGTGACGAAAATTGCTAGAGATAAACACATCGTGACAAGATGGCGTCTCGGCAGCCATGTCGAGACGTCGGTGTTGAGATGTAACAAATTTAATCACAAGCTCGCCTTTAGTGTTGAGGATGGTTTTAAGCATAGGTTTCAGTTAAGATAGTTCCATACTCCATACTCAGTGTAGACTTATGTTATGATATAACTCCCATTCCTGCCGGTGTCGGATTTTTTACATTGATCTATCAATAGAATATAGCTGCCCGACTAACCAGCTAGTTTGAAATGTTTGCTGTCTTAGCAGTAGTTAGTAAATCGATAGCGGGATCAGGATTATTTTATGCATTGTATTTCTCCAGTAGTATCCATATATATCTAGAAAAGTAACCTGTTGTACAGTCCTCAATGTTTACGTTCATCCAGTCGAAATTATGTTGTCCTGCGAGGTTAAGCGTTAAAGGAAAATGTATTTACAAAAAAATCAGGCAAACAACTTATAGGATTAGAAAAATTACAATGTATAATTTTCTAGTAGGATACGTTATAATGATGTGTTAAAGTACCGGGGAGATTCAGTGGTTAAAAAGTGTAGTTACACCATTGTAATTATAACTTTTAATTGTGAGTTAGAAACGAGTGAGAAATTGTATGATTCGTGCTTTTAAAATTCCATGCCAGCACACCAGATTTAGATGGCACAATTAAATTTCAATGTAATTTATAGTGAGATGGTGACATGATAGTTTGTTTTGGTTGTTGGACAGTTATTCTGTGTGTGTGTGTGTGTGCGTGTGTGTCCAGGCCAGCGACGCCAATGTAGACACGCTGCTGCCAAAAAGGTCACCACCAGAGCAGGACCGGAGGAAGCAGAGCATGGATTCTTCCAAATCACCCCGAAGTTCCAAGCAGCATCGATCCAGGTCCAGATCACATTCAAGAGACCGAAAACGAAAATCAAGTAAGTTGCACTCAACTTAAATTAAGCAGCATAAAGCTATATGCTTTGGGATTGTGCACTTTGAAGTTCAGGTCCCATGAATAAGCTGTTTGCAGTTTATTTGGTAAAGGTTACTATGATAACTAAAGCCTTTTGCCTGAGGACCTCATATCTGTAAAGTGAGGGAACTGCATCATATCAGTAAAAGTTATTTGCAGGAGAAGTTTTTCTCATTGATCATGCTAGTTGAATACAATGGAAAACTTATTTCATTTATTTATTTTTGTTCTTTGGTTTGTTTGGGATGAACTGCTACTGTTTCAAGTTCATCTATTTCTCATTCTCTAGCTGACAAGAGGCACAGGCAGAGTCGCAGCCGGAGCAAAGAGGTAACTAGTCTTAGACAATCGCTCTCGGTTAGGGCTAAACTCATTTAACATAGCTATTTGCCCTTTATGTAATTGTAGTTGATGGTAAGTACGGAAACATAAAAAATTGCAGTTCCATATTGGGTTATAAAAAGAAGCATGGCTGACAATAAATGAAATGAAAAGGGTAAATGTTTACCCCCCTCCCCCACTAAGAAGTGTCATTTTTGAAGTACCAGTTTCAAGTAGCGTTTAAATCGGTATTAGATTAAATATGCTTGTCTAGGAGCGTTTTCCTTTTTTTGTTAACTCCTTTGTGTAGATCACATGATAACATTTCTATAATAAATCATACTCAGCGTGCTAATGCACGAAGAGACACTCTGAACTGAAGACCCTGCTGACAGATAGCAAAATTATATGCCTACTTCCTGGAAAGGTAACTATCAGCCAACTCATATTTCCCTTGTTAGAAAACAGATTTTTTTGCATTTCGGTTAAGCAGCATTCCTGATTATTTCACTTTTAAGTTGAATCCCAACCCAAGAGCTGCTGGGTTTCTGTGAATGGTGCTCCAGTCCATTACAACATCCTGCAGGATGCAATGACACTTCTGTACATGATGCAGAAAACCTTGGTGATCTGTGTAGCTACTTGAAAAGGAACAAAATGCACTAATATCATATAATATCATAAGCACAACAATACTCCAGAAACATATGGAAAGATAGGGGAAAGGGAGTAGCATTCATATGCAAGATTTATTAGCATTTAACAGGAGATCACAGGTTTCCCCGCACTGAATCTTAGATGGATTCTTAGGAGAAGCTGACAGGGGTGGCGTTTTATTTCAAGCATTTTGTCAATCAGATTTGAGTGTGTGCATTCTTGGTAAGGGGTGAGGAGAAAACTGTTTTGTATAGTATAAAAATGTAGCCTGTCAAAACGATCTTCATTATTTGAGCCCATATTCCCAAACAAAAAGCTTTTTTTTTTTTTTTGAACATACTCGTATGACAGGTTTGCCTTTTTGACTTCTGCGAGGATCTCCAAACAGAACTTTTGTCGCAAGGACTGTGTGTTACAGTTCTATCATGATTTCATGAGTTATGGGGTTTGGGGTTTGTGATTTATGAACAATGACCTTCTCTACATGTCTTGGCAGACATTTTAGAACTCATACTAACTCTCTTTGTTGCACTATTTTCCTGAAAGAACCAACTTCTTCTTAAAACAGGCTCGAAGGCGGGAGTGCGACAGAACCTCCAAATTGCACAAATCTGAGGATCCACACGAGCGTGAGCAGTCTGAGAAAGGCCGGGAGAGGCTGGTGGCTGAGAATGGAGAGGATCGACATAGACGGAAGGATAGCAAGACATCGCGGGGCAAGAGCCACTCCAGGTCACGTTCACGCGAGAGGTAAGGTCAGCCTTTGGGGTTATTGAGTCCACAAGTGTCTGTGCGCAAAACCACGGGCAGACCTAGATGCTTATTCTGTGTGCAACTTTGCTGACATCGCTGACCTCCGGCAATTACAGGCGACATCGCAGCAGAAGTCGAGACAAGCGGAGGTCACACTCCCGGAGCAGGGACAGGCGCTCAAGAAGTCGGGACAGGAAGCGACGTGCCAGGTCTCGTTCGAGGTCGCGAAGCAAACACAGACACCGGAGCAGGACTCGCAGTAAGAGCAGGTTAGAAGCTACAGCCGTCTTCCTCACCATAGGTGTCAAGCGTGAAAATGGCTAACATAGGCACTCTCTTCAAGAGAAAGGAAGAAAAGGACTGAAAAACCACGCAGGAAGACACGTAGCAGGTCGCTTAGTCCTCTGGCGTTCCGGGGTAGGAACACTGCCATGGATGCACAAGAAGCCTTGGCCAGAAGGTATTGAATTCCTGATATTCTGCTGTCATTAGGGTAATATTGTCCTTTTTGGGTGTTAATAGCAATGTGTCCCCTTTGTTTCCCTAAGATTGGAAAGAGCAAAGAAGCTTCAAGAACAGAAAGAGAAGGAAATGTTGGAGAAACAACAACAGCAGCAGCAGGAAATGGTTGCAGGTCAGAAGCATTTTCCACACGTGGACTCGAGAGGGCACTGCTAATGACAATTCCTTGTAAGCCTTTTGAACACTTGCAACAAGTTGTTTCCTCTCGTTTCATTCGGTCCAGTAGCCGCCGCCCCTCTATTGTGTGATCCGGTTGCTGCGGCTACCAGCAGCTCAGTCCTGAATGTGGCAGCACTTCTGGCTTCGGGGACACAGGTCACTCCTCAGATCGCCATGGCAGCCCAGATGGCGGCTTTGCAGGCCAAGACCTTGGCAGAGACGGGCATCGCTGTCCCCAGTTATTACAACCCATCCGCCGTTAACCCTGTGAAGTTTGCAGAGCAGGAGAAGAAGAGGAAGATGCTGTGGCAGGGCAAGAAAGAAGGGGTAAGGACAAGCTACCTTCTCTAAAGGAAGTTCCCAAATAAAGTCACTCTTCCTGATTTGCATATTTAACATTGACAGTTTTGATAATTTGCGAGCTGGCTGTGAAAAATTAAACAGGAATATTTTGAGAGCTTGCTGAAAGATCACAGAAACTTGCAGTTGATGCCAAATACAGTATTGAATTATTTGGGTCACAAAATCATGTAACATAGAAATATTAGTAAAACATATTTGCATACTATATTATGAATATTTAGTTTTGACTTGGGTATGATAAACACATTCTCTCCGCAACCAGCCTCACTCACGTGTTAGCTGTTTTTGTGACCGTGGAAGCTCATGTTTCTCGCAGCAACTTTTCAATGTAACTTTGGGTGCTTTTCCACCTCATCAAGTACTGTACTTTTGTCACGGTACTTTTGGTACTTTCTGTTTTCCATTGACTTCCAGTCCAGTACCAGTACCAAAAGTGCCAAACCAGCTGGGGTACTTATTTGGTGCTGGGATTTCAAACACTTTCTTGGTTGATTGATTATGCAAATAGCCTGCCTCTAAACTCAATATAACCCCAATCTTGAAAAAAAACAAACTTAGAAAACGGTGATAAAGTAAAAAAAAAAATTATTGCAATCTGGTAGGAAGAACAGATACTACAAAAAGATCAGGATGATTTGACAAGAAATTATTTTGTTTAATATACTTGGACAGCACGCATATAGCATGCTGTCCTAGCGATGTGATTTTGTTGTGAAAGATATTAATGTAGTAGAAAGGAGTTCATAAATTTCTCACAGACCCATCTAGAAGTGATTTAAACAGCAAGAATGAAAATGATTGATTGTCTCAGAGAGTACATGCAGCCCTCATGTTAAAGCAGCGAAGGTAAACTTTAAACTGATTTTTAAACATATTAGATAATCTGTAAAAGGAATAATTACAATTGCAACGCTAGCTAAAGTTTTTTCTACTTATGCTAGAGTAAAAATGTTTTGGTGAATCTTGAAAAGGAACAATAATTAAATTTGCAAAGCTTGTTAAGTTTTGTTTCCTATGAGAAAGTAAAAATGTTTAATGAGACTTAAACTCCCTGCGCTATAATATCCTTACAGAACTGAAAGGCAAGCTTGAACAAGCCTGATCTTTAATATAGCTGACTAGCGAAGAATTGCACATGCATAACATGCAATGTTGGTATTAGTATCGCAAATCGGCTAGCCTTATAGTATATTATGGCCATTTTTCAAATTCATTTCTGATGTCATTTAGCGCTGGTACCAGTTTTCATGCCAGTGGAGAACCAACACCTCGAGGCTCCAAAAGTACTGTATGTGGTGTGGTGGAAAAGTGCCCTTTGTACATACATGGGTATAATTTTAGGTTGTTTGTGTATTAAAGGTCTACATAGGAAATGACGAAGCTATTGGATATGCAAAGTGTACAGTACAGTAATGGTTGTTTAGAAATTAGTAATACACTTTATGTTCATTCAGGCTAGCAGACATGGGCTGTGGTTAGGGGTGCCCAAGATGTATTTGTGAACTTATGCTTTGACAGGGATCTCCTGGCCCCAACTCTCACAAATGTGAGGGAGTTACTGTATGCTGTTATGCTGAATTTTGTGGAATGTTTCATTAATTTAAATGGCTTTTTAGAAGTTTGAAATGTGTCCCGAATGGACGTGGGGAGAAGACTAACAGACTTGTTATACATTCTTTAAGGACAAGTCACAGACTGCTGAGCTGTGGGAGAAGCTGAACTTCGGAAACAAGGACCAAAATGTTAAATTCCGCAAGCTGATGGGCATTAAAGTAAGTGAACAGGAAAGACACTTCTCTGTGTAGTGTGAGGAGTAAACAGCAGGAAACTGAGGGTTGTTGTTCACACCCCAGGGAACCACTCTCCTGTAGTACCCTATTGTAACTTGTGTATTACTGTAAAATTTACTGAATTAAGAAAATGAGAATTGAACAAGTTAGGCTAAAGTAATGACAGGAGTAAAAACCCAGCAGAAGGCAGGCGCCTTGTATGTTTCATGGCTGTCTGATTTACTCCCGATTTTTCATCGGCATTCAATATCATCCTTTTCCCAGGGTGAGGAGGAAGGTGGTGACCCTGGCCTGCTCAACGATGAAGGCTTGAAGACTCTTCAGCAGCAGGAGGAGATGTTCCGAAATTTGGATGTTCAGTATGAGATGGCCAGGTCACAAACCCACACCCAGAGAGGAATGGGTCTCGGCTTCTCTTCCTCCTTCTCCTCGAGGGGGATGGACACCCTGTGACACTGTCCTCCCTGATCTGTACTTAGCTCCTAGGTATTGCTGGGAATTGTCAAAGCGTTGTTGTGGGCAAACTTATCATTTATTTTGGGTGGGAAGCTAGTGTACTAGCTTGCATGAATGTTGTATTTGACCATAATTCAAGGGAGGGGGAAAACGTCACCTGATGAACATTCATATGTAAATAGTGAAATGCTGATTTAGTTCAGCAGTTGAAATCTTTTTAAAAATTATGCAATGGTTTAATGTGACTACGACAACCTGGGGAGCAGAGGTAAGAGACTGCTTTTTTTGTACTAAAATTGTATATATATTTTCATTTGAAACATTCTGTAGCTGTAAAGTCAAAGATCAGTACCATTTCATCTGGGGAAGGAGGTATGTTTGAGGTATGTACCGTTTGACCAGAAAGCTTTTACTAGTTCTACTGTTCAATTTCCTTGTAAATCAGGGGGTAGTATTCCTGGCATTTGTTCTGTATGTCAGTGCTGACATCAGCAATCCTTCATATAAAATTGTTCCCTCAATAAAACTTAAAAAATTGAAATTTGTTCTGCTGTTTAATGTGCAAAAACCCTTATGATTGAGATTTATAGTACCTGAACAGTTGCAGCAGAATTGTATTTTAAGGAATTCATGTAAAATATTCACCTCTCACTGTTTCAGATGCTAATAAAAGCACAAGAAGACCATAGTCACGTTTTGGTAATTTACATTTACAGTATGGTATGCAGAAGTAAATGAATAATGGTTATTTCTGTGCATTTTGTGAGCCACTGTATCAATGGGGCCATTCCTGATAAAAGGCAGTTCTGACATGGAAAATAAACAGTTTAAAACAAACATCTTTTTTGGGTGTTTCGCACAGAAGCACGGTTCCAAGGCCTACTGCTAACTTTCCATTATAAACCAGCAGCTCTCAACATCTGTCCACATCCAAAAACACATGACGACAACCAAAATCTTCAGTCTTCAATGAAGATGGAAATTTTCATCCCAAGGCTGAGCTGATAATTGTGCTTTATTGATTTGGCAGCATAAAAAATAATGAGCTTACTGGTCTGTACCAATGACTTAATTGTAAAAATAAATTGCACATCGCATCTTAAATGTAGTATGTTAGTCTATTTGCATATCAAACTAGAGTACAGGACATGGGCCACACCTGTGATAAGATTGTGGTTCGCAAACTCGAGGATCAGGAGCAGGATGGGGTACTCGCTGTGCCGCTTCCAGACGGCGGCGCTGTCACTCAGGCCCATCCAGTTCAGAAGCAGCACCCGCATGGCCTCAGGAAACAACTCGGTGGCCAGCTCCTCTGCAGCCGGTAGATCCGTGATGTGGTCGATGTGCTGCATCTTAAAGCTCTCCACTTGCTGGCTGATGCAGCTGTTTGCAGCATGGAAACGGTGGCCCAGCCACCCAGCGACGGTGCAGAACAAAGGGCTGCAGTATACAGAGTCTGGGTCTGTGGCTCCCTGTCCCTGTGACTCTAGGAGACCCAATACAAGGTCAGACAGTCCCCTCTCATCTAACCCATTCTTCATACACTGTTCCATGTGCTCCAAAAGTAGTGAGACAGTCTCTTGCTTCTCCCTCTCAACCTCACCCATCAAGTCCTCCATGATAACCAATAAACTTTGGATTTTCTGGGAAGTGCTGTGATACCAGTCTGGGGAGGTTATGCGTGCATGGCGGCAGTAGTCATGGTCAGATGCTGAGGTCACTGTAGGAGGGCTCTCCTCTTCCTGGTGGGCTGTGCTGCCACCTTCCAGCAGCTGAGGAGAATTAACATCTATTTCTGGGGCATTTGAGCAGCTCAACCTCAGCTGCAGCTCTCTGTCATGGATCTTCACAACAACTTCTGGACTTGGAGGATCCAGCTGCACGCTCAGATAGTAACACATGTTCAATGGGCCGTCATTCATTCGTGACTTCCACAGCTCCTGCGAAACATTAAATAGCCTTCTTCATGATCAGTTAGACTTACAAGTAGTTATGAAACAACGTCTTCTGCAGAAATATTTGACAGTAACAGTCAAAAAATAAATATTTGGTGTGATTTAACTAGTCGGGGGTGGTGATCTCTTCTACAAACTCTACAAATCCCTATTTCCACTACTTCCATACCCACATCCAATGTTCCATCTATCTTGCCCCTCTAACTTCTCATACAAGCTCATCAAACAATTGGTATTCATGCCCACTACACAAAATATCTCATTAAACCCCAAAACACGGAGTCACCGTTGATCTATGTCTCATTATACCCTAAAAGTGGTTGAGAAATGGGGCTCTCTCCTTGCCATACTTGAATTTCCTGAGCCTAGTTTTTTTTTTGAGACAGTTTCAGCTGGATTCTGCATTAATCAAATACTGATGAACCAATTACTCCATTACTGAACTGGTATTTCTTATTTATCTGTGTTTATCTACTGCCCAATATCAGACATGCATCAGTCTTCAGTCACATTACTCCAACATACCAGTACTGGCCTTTGAAAAATCCATATCAGTTGAACACTAGTGTAAGCAAGGAAAGTGTACCTGAAAAGTCTCCAAGACAGACAGCTGCTCATGCTGGCTGTAGAGCTCAAAAGCCACACGAAAAACACCCTGAATGCTATAAAACCATAGACTGTTGTTTCCAGCGGGGAGTCTCAGGCCATGTAATCGGAACCCTGTAGACCATAAAATTTGGGTTACAGCTACAGTCAGATGGTAGTGTCTTCTGTTTTTGAAAACTTTTGAAATTTATTTTGACCAAAATCTCATGTTTTACCGGATGAGAATACAAGTTTGGTCGCCAGCCCTTTCTTAGCAAATTTTGCATGGTATCTAGGATGATTCTCAGTTCGGATACTAGTCTTTGCAAACAAGTCTGCACCAAGAAACAGGGGAAGCATAGAGTCCTGCAAGAAATAAAGACAAGTGTTTTTGTTCATTGCCATAGACTTTCATTTTGTTCATTTACCCATGTAGTATAACAAATGTTCTAATATCAGTGTATTTCAGAGTAATTTCAAGTAAGAGGACACAAAAACTGCAGCACTATGAAATTAAACCTGGTCAGAGCAGGCATCAATCATTAATTTTCATTTCTATGCAATTCAACATAAATCCTGCATAAAACAATCAGCATTAATACGTTGGCCTATACACTAAAAACATGCTTTAATTCACACCCATTAATGGATTAGCTAATTAAGATATATCAAACCCCTCAAGACTGAATCGGTCAAGAGCTGCTGGTTAATTGCTGGTTCTAAGTAACTCGCAACTCTTAATTGCGTAACTCGGGACTCCAGCGGCAGGTATGCCAGGTGTACCAGGTGTACAGGAGACGCTAATTGTGAGGCATTTTTAAAACCTGCTTGGCAGACCATCTGGGAAACTGAAATAATTATCTAGGTGTAATTAACAACTACCACACACGGGCTGGGCAATGAAGTATACCAGACGGCTCTAACCTTGGTATCGCAGCTCTGGCTGATCCTAAAGGAGCAACAGTCTGCAAGGTACAAGAAGCGGATCCCTCTATCGCCGCTTCGCCAGTGGGGCAAAAAAATGGAGGAAATTAAATGGGGCTCTGCCATTGTCTTAGGGTAGGAACTCCGTACACGCAGCACTGCCAGGGTGCCATATTTTATCGCGAATATTTCGTGGAAATACCTCCTCAAAACAACTGATCATCATACCTGGAGAAAAAGAAAAAGGATATTACGCTACTAAACATGCGCACCCCGTCTCCCAGTTATCGCAATCAATCCTGGCAACAAATACCCGTTCTGTGGAGTTCATTATAAAGTTGCTGTGTAGGTGCCACTCCAGCGTACTTTTCTTTGTCTTACAGATACAACCATTCTTAAGTTTCATACCGGCAGCCCTTATGCTGGGTTATAAACTTTAGATGTCTTTTTTTTCCATAAATCAGAAAATCAGGGGCGGCCGCTGATGAGGTCCCCCAAGCAAAATTAAATTAAAACCAAAAAAGCAAGCCACGGAAGACTCCTCGGTAGCGTAGAAGGGCGCTCCTAACACAAAACAGCCATTTCCAGCCCCCGTCACCGCGGGCTGAAGAGGCGGAGTTACGGCCGCACCAGTCCGCGATCCCGGCTCCTCTACCTCTGACCCCCTGAACTCCGAACCGGGCACAGCCAAACATGGCGGAGCTGGATTTCGGTGACAGCGAGCTATTCGAGCAGCTAGAGGGGGGCTCGCCGCCGCGGCCGCAAGTCTGCGCGGCAGACGATGGCCAGGCCCTGGAGGAGCTCCGGCAGCTGCGGGAGAGGCTGGGGGAGTGTGAGGAGACCATCGACAGCCTAATCGCCGAGAATATCCTTGCGTGCTGCGGAGGAGAGAGTTCCGCTGGTGTCCGTGGCCTCTCTCGCAGAATGGGAAATCAAATGTTACTGTTCGAACAGGAATTGGCAAGATGTACAGTGTTAAACTTGATCTTTTCTTATTTCAGAAATATTTCTACGAATATTACCATCACCCCGTTGCTCATCGGTTATTGTTTCTGTTATTTTATGCAAGACTCTGGCAGATTTCAGTATCAGGTTCGCATGTTGGATACAACTTGGTACAGTGTAGGTTTAGCGGCTATTTGGCTCTGACCGACGCCAGGTTTCTCCTCCATTCAGTTGTGGGCGCAGTGTCTGTGTTGGTCGTAAGTGCAGTGTTTCACTTTCGTTTTGATGCTGGGATGTCCTTTGCAATCCCGTTCTGCGATGCTCGTGTCGCTGCATCGTATTCTTTTATTTGCATTTTCTAGTGGTATTGTCGATACCCACCTCCGCTGCTTGGTGTTGGGCAAGGAGATTTCTCACATTTCCTCCTTTCTCGCATCTGAGTGGATTGCCTAACCTTTTCAGTGGTATTCCTTAATAAAGCATTTACATCAGGAGCTGAAGAGAAAGCTAAACATCTTAACAAGACCAAGGTAAAACTGATCTATGATGCATGTTATAAAATTATGTAGACTTTCGGAATTAAGGCGGTCGTTTATTGTACTACAGTTACGTTTTCCGCGCATTTAAAAATAACTTTTTTTTTTTCAGCGGAATAAATGTTGAGAACACTAGATTAGACGGACCACTTCTCCAGATACTATTTGCAAACAATGACCTCTCAAAGTAAGTTCTTTTGGTGAACTTTCTTATTTATATATTTTTTTTAATGAATTGGACATTGAATTAATATTATGTGTTTGTGTGTGTGGTTTTTCCCCAGACAATGTCGCCAGGAGATTGAAGATTACATATATGATTTGATTAAGAAGCATGAGCCACAAGGGAAAGATGAAAAAGAGAAAGCGTCTTTTCATGTCAAACCACAGGCATGTCTTGTGTTTTGATTGATGCTTATGGAAAAGGAGTGTTCATTATTTCAACTTCCTGTTCTATTTTAATGCAGGCCTCAAGTTTTGTTCTGGAAGAAAAGGAAAAAATGACCTCGGGTATCAGGAAGATCAAGGATGCTTTCACAGTGAGTATGCAAAGTCGACTCACTGGCTGGCTTTCTAGGCACAATGTAGTAGTGAAAGTGGTTTTGTGTAGTAGGTAGGCCATTTGGCGTCTTGCCCACTGCGTCTTAGACGTGTGTGTGTGTGTGTGTTTTTTTTTTGTAGGTGGTGGGAAGTGTGCTGTACTTCACCAGCTTCTGTTTGGACAAACTAGGACAGCCGCTCCTAAATGAGAACGCTCAACTGACAGAGGGATGGGAGATTCCCAAGTATCCTCGCCACTGAGGTCACCATTGGGATGGATGGTGTTATCCACCTTTGGCTTTCATTTTAAGGGTGCTTGGCATCCCAAAGTCACACGCCTAATACTTGACGTGTCATCCAGCATGGGGTATGATAGTACTCACTGTAATGGCCTCATTTACCCATGGTGTTTGTGTCTGATGTAGCTTATATCATGAAGTCCCCCATAAAGCATTACCCATGAACTTCCTGAATCAGCGTTGCAAAGATACCAACAGATCTTTGGCCAGGTGATATCCTTAGATGGGCAGGAGATGCAGATAAAGGAGAAAAGGTACTTCCACACCACACATGTTTTTATTTTATTGTTGGTGGGATTTGGTCTCAACACAGTTATATAAACATAATCCACACCCACACACACACACACACACACACACACACACACACATGAATTATC
>JAODLD010000046.1:36273108-36285773 GCA_026781065.1 Mormyrops boulengeri | reverse complement strand
CTGAATAAAAAATGTTTTTGCAAAACAGTCTGTTCTGCAAATCTTACCATGAAGGAGCCCCCCCCCCCCATGTACTTTTTCATGTCTTCTTTCAGGTTCAGAAACGCGAAGTTCCAGAAGTTCTGACAACTTCCAGTTTCAGCCCCCACTGCCTCCTGGGTCACCAGGCCTAGACACTCCACCGCCACTGCCCAGGGGTACACCTCCTGCCACGCCCACTCCACCTCCACTGCCCAGAGGCACGCCTCCCGCCACACCTAGCAGCAGCGGCTCACCTGCCTTGCGGGGGCAGGCTGGGAGTGGGCTGGAGGACCTGGCCGTGGAGGAGGATGGGCTAACGCTGGAGGAGCTGGAGGAACAGCAGAGGCTCATCTGGGCAGCCCTGGCAAGTGCCGACACTGCCACAAACAGTGACTCTGAGACGCCCAATGTGGAAACGCCGCTGATCAGCTCCTCCAGTGCCTCCACCCCTGCACAGATTGACCCGGAGATGGAGGAGACAGTGGAGACAGAAACACAGTTGACTGCTAGCGAGGGCAAAGACCTTTCCAGTCCGGCACCATCTGATGAAGTCCTTGTTTGTAAAGATAAGGTAGATGAGGACAACTGTGTCACAGAAGTGGGAAAGAGTGAGGGCCTCCAGGATGACGTGGAGACAGTCCAGGATGAACCCTCGCAGCAAATGGAAGCAGCTACTCCAAGAACCAGGAAGCAATCTGAATTCACAGAGAAGGTGACTTCTGTTCCCCACCGGAGCAAGTTTGCAGCAGGTATCATCCCGTTTGAAGACACACCGGAATACCGAGATGTCGCTGAGGCAACTGGAGTCTACCTCAGGATAAGAGACTTGCTGAAGAGCTCACCTCGCAGTCAAACCAAAAACAAGAAGTGAAGACATTACACAGTGCAACTTCATTGTGGAATTACAGAATTATATTTTTTAACTGCTCAGTTCTAAACACTTCCACATATCCCCAGGTTGACAAGTAAAAACAGAAGTCCTATTATTTTATTGTTTTAATAGTTGTATGTGATGTTTGTTTTTTTCTTTTTTTTTTTTTC
The DNA here is from genome assembly GCA_026781065.1 of Mormyrops boulengeri. NCBI lineage: Eukaryota > Metazoa > Chordata > Actinopteri > Osteoglossiformes > Mormyridae > Mormyrops > Mormyrops boulengeri. The sequence goes on along the minus strand of JAODLD010000046.1, from coordinate 36,284,711 downwards.
TTTAGAAGTTGGAGTCTTTTGTGATGGTGTATAAAACAAGGTTTTATGGTAGCTTTCTTCCAGAAATTGACAGGTTGATTGGTGTGGTTATTTTTGTTAAAAGAATTTTCACACAATTTTCTAGGTATTATTTCATACACATTTTAGGTGTTTACATTTTATAAAAGTCAATTTCGTTGTCTCTGTGTTATTAAATCAAAATTTGAGATCCTGGTATTCCCCTGCTTATATGCGAATGAGCCCACCTGCCTCACTGTGGGGGGGGGGGAAATGCATTTCAGATATGTCAATTTTTTTTCCTTTTAAGATTAGGCACCGAGTACATTTTTAAACTGGTCTCTGTACATCTTTCAAAGGCATTGTATTTTGCCCGAATTCTGGGACATTGCGTAACTGTGTCTTTTTTTAAGTAAAATTTATAGGCTATTGCAGCAGGACAACGCAACCAGCATTTCTTTGATATAAATTGTTCTGGTCTTGAAAAATGGGTCCTATTCAGACTGTAATTACCTCATGCTGACACTAGGTGGTGCAAAACCTTTCAAGAGAAAATGTATGAATGCCCAGTGGGTTTTTCTTTTAATGCAGAAAGTTTTCATTTTAGTGCCCTGGTTATAGTTTTATTTGTGGGAAAGCGAACTTTCATACATGGTGTAAAATGGTTCTCAGAACATGCTTTTTAAGTAATGTAAATGTTTGCCTGTTGGGGTTTGTAATGATCAATTAAAATGAGGAAGTAACGGATCTGCTAACTTTCAAGCAATTATGCCTGTACGACATGTGTCTGTTTTCATTTAATTTCTAGTGTAATATGCTTTATGCGAGCTGTATGGTCCGCACCTCCCATTTTGTGATGATGCAGTTTGTGGTGGTGCAGTTCCATATGTGGTTTTATCAAATCAAATGGTTCTGGTCACTAAAAATGCCGCCAGTAAAGGTGTCGTTTACTGGAAAGTGATATTGCCGTATTGACTGGACCCATCAGCTAGACTGCTGAGAACTGGAATTTCAGCAGTGACAGAAATTCGACACTTGTGAAATACATTGGCTGTTTGTCAACGGAAAGTATCAGATTGCGGGAAGGGGAAGGTGTCAAGGTGCCCTCAGGTGTGGTAAAACTATCAATACACAGAGAATCAGTTTGTGTTTCTTATTTTTACCAGTTATATAAAGGGTTAAGTTTTGAGAAGGTGTTTTATTGAGACAGGAAAACAAGCACTTAAGCTTTTTTTTTCTCTCATTATACTGGGTAGGGTGTGGGATCAGAAAAACCTGCCATGTACATTACCCAATTAAGAAAGGCATGGCGTATAATTTGAAGGATTTGGGCACGAGTTGAATTACTCCAAAGGAATCTTGTGGACTGCTGCCCAGTTAACCAATTGTCCCTTGACTGAGTAGCACAATAGATTATTTTATTGGTATGACAACGCTTCAGAGTTGAATTCTGAAATTTGGATGACACTAGGAAGCTCATAGTCACTGAAATGTGCAGTATTGGTTTATATCGTATCACGGTGTCCATATATAGATGGTTTTCTTCGCTCGTTTGCCATGTGATGGAAGCTTAAACTGCAGTGATGCTTGTTTTATCCAGTCACTGGAGATAGGTATCCATGGAAACCACACAGGGGAACCATTTTATTGTTGTTAAAAAATGCTTTACATTGCTTATCTAACTATATATTTACATGTCTAAACAAAATATTTATATATATATTAACAGTGAAAGTAACTTGTCCAGTTGATTATATTTATGTATATTGCAGAGTATTTACCGTTAATTGGTAAACCAAAATATTTACTAGGAGTAATTACTGTTTAATAACACCCAAACGACAACGGTACCAATGGACCTCACTTTTCTCAATTAAACTTCACCCCCATAAACGCTATATTTTCATATATGTTAACGATGGGATGAGATGTACATCGAAATAAATGACAATCGTTTACTGAACCTTTCTTAAAAACGGAACTAGTTTCTCATAACAGTAAAATAGGAATTGGTTGGGTTGGGAGCCACACAAACAAAGATCTTTAAAAATGTATAAGCGGGAACGGGAGAACGTCTACAATCAGGAGAAAGCGCCCAGCGCTGGAGGTGACACGTGACGTAAGCGCGCCGCTCGTCGGCCACAGCCGCGAACGTGAAGACGCTCTGCGCGAGCTCAACCTGCGGCAGGAAGAGGGGCGCTCGGCTCCGGAGAGGAATTAACCGACGGAATTTACCAGCCTGCCGGACCAAAAGCTGTCGCCGTGAATGAACTGAAAGCGCGCACGTTTGTATAACGCGTATCATTCCGGGTAAGCACTCTGAGGATTTCCGGCGCAGTGTTTTTGTCTTGTTCGTGCTAAGTGTCTCCTTTTATGAGTGGAAACAATCTCCTAGCGGTGAGGTAGGGGTGAAAAGGGAGTCGCTGGGAAAACGGGTTAACCGGGCAACTAGAAGGAGCGACTCCTGTAACCGGGCCTCCCTGTCACGCTAAGCAGACGGGCAACAAACCATCGTGGCGAGGACTCGTTTTTGATGGATGATTTCCCTTTTTGTGGTAGCAAGCTGAGAACGCGCCTTTCTGAGTATTAACTGGGTGTGTTACCTTGGCTCTGACATTTAAAGTTTCTAACTAGGTCTGGTAGGTGTCTGGCTGTGTAACTAGCCAGCTTAATCGTCAATGTGGTTGCTGTGTCTCACTTGTGAGACTGAAGTAATCAAGGTTTTTTCCGTGTTTGATACGCAGGGCAGATGTTGAAAGGTCCTTTTTTTGGTAGGTGACTTATGAGTTAAACCCTAATGTGGCGGTCCGATTCAGATTTATCTGGCCCCTTCTGGTGGGCAGTGAGCAAGCTGACTTCCCTCCCTTGAGGTAGCTGTTACGGTGTCAGCAGTTACCAGCTGACTCCGTCCCCCGCCTTTGCCGGTTAAGATATCTTTATGTATATATTGGTTTTCATCTTTCACTCTTGGCTTATTGGCGAGTTTGTCTGCTGACGCTTTAGTGAAATGGTGAACATGAGGAAAAGTAGATAAAGAATATAATATCCTGATGTGCCACCTCATCGCGGTGTCTTAGAAAAATTCGGCAGTGTAGATCTGCCCAGCCTGTCACCGCTGACACGTGTTGATAAACTTGCATGACTGCTCAGCATTCTTCCTAATGAATGTTAACGAGTCACGAACTTGAGTTTTTTCCTTAATATAGTTTATTGCCCTTTAATGCTTAATATTCAGTAGCCTGTATTTAGGTTTTGGGATGCAAGATTTTGGTGCTTCACGAAGATTCTTTTAAATCGGCATGTATGATTTACAGTATACTGTGAAAACTGCATCGTCATGCAGGGGACTGGGATTTCTGTTCAAGGCTATCTCGTTAATCGTTAACTGAACAGTCGCTTTCCAGCAAAATTTAAGATGAAGTTTGAGTTAACATCAGTAGTATAAAGTGCGTCATGTAACTCTTTGTCATAGAAATAAAGCAGACGGCATACATATTATTTGACACAAAGGAAACCTTGATTATGGTTTTGTGTCTGGGATTTTTGTGTTCTTTTGAAGTATTGAGATTAACAGCCTGTCACATTTGATCTAATCTTACTGTAAATGTGCAGTACTTTTGAGTGAGTGGTAGTAATGTTTCTTTGCAGTGTCTCTTGTCTGAGACAGTCTGTCAATATCACAGCTTATTGCCAGTAAAAGTTGGGTTTCAGTCATTATTGGGTTTATATAGATTCCAGTGTGGTCAATGAGAAAATAAGAATAAGGGAATGTTTTGAAACAAATTAGTTTCATTTGGATCTGTTTTGTCTTGTTTGGTATTACTTGACTATTTAACTTTCCAATGCGTCTGCTGGTAACATTTTCTGTTCCTTGCTCCACACGAAGTCCGTTCTTCAGTGGGGATAAGTTGGAATTCAGGAACAGCATGTCCTCTCTTAATTGGTCTTCTCGCAGTTCTACCTCATCACACCAGCCAATGTTGTTGAAGGAAATTTCCCATTTTGCCCTCTATACTGTCAGTTAGTACCTTGGACTTAAGTGTGCTGTGCAGTAGGTTTCAGCAGACGCTGTCATGTCATTTTGTACCTTTAAAACTAGGTGAAGCAAGTGGCGGAAGCCAGTCTACTGAGCATTCACACTCAATGTAGATTTTATTGGGGAAGGGGGGTATTTTCTTGTCTTGTAGGTAGTACAGTAATGGACTTCTCATCCATTCCAGGGCTACCACTTGGTAGTTGCTCAGGCATGTCATACCAAGGCATCATGCCATAGAGCTGCAGTTTTGTTCGATGAGAAAGTGGTGTCCTTTAAGTGGCGATACATCTGGGTAATACATGGGCAAATAACAATGGAAGGGTCAGGTTAAAGAAATGGTTACAGAATTTTTATTTTTATTGACCTCAAAAAACTAATAATCAAAAATGACTTAATTCTTGGCATGTCTTTTAAGGAACCTTTTAAGGCTAAGTATTGTGCCTTATCTGCTGAGCAGTGGGAACTTCTTATTGGTATTGAGGCCAGTTGAGATGATCACATTTAAATTGACTTGGAATTTTGCAGAGAACAGTCTATTTGCAATATGTGGTGTGTATTATAAAAGTTTGCCTCTTGATGTTTAATAGCATTATGCTTATTTCAAGAATCATAAATGTTAGACTTGCTTTTTTAGAGACAAATTTTCTGCTGTTCGTTGCAGGGGAACGATTAACCTTGCACTGGCAAGCCGAAAACAAAATGGCATGCTGTTTGAAGGTCGGATTATGTTTAAATGTTATGGGTTCTCAGCTGTATCCAAAACCCAAATAGAGAAGTCTGCAGACAGCTGGATTTGAGGTTTTTATCAGTTAAAATCAACATTTGTCAGTCTTTCTGATGAAGATTGTTGGGTTGTTTACACTTCATTAGCATTGCAAATTGACACAGAAAATTGTTAGGGGTTTGTCTTTATTGCTTCTGATTTTTTTTTTCCTTTTTTTTGCAGAAACTATATATCAATGAATAGATATGGAATGGAAAAGTGACTGCTTAATACTGTTGTAGGTGGTTGGTTGAAGTAATTTTTATGCATGTAGAGGTGTACCGGTCCGATATTCAAGATTGGTATTGGATCTTCTGCTGCTGTTTATTTTCTCAGGCTCCTTCCTGACTGTGAATCTGACTTTGTGGTTGTTTTTGTCTGTTCATGTTGGCTGGCAGAATGTGAAATCCTGCAGCCTCAGATGGCATTTTCAATACAGTAAGTTTTTGGTTTGTGCATTTGGTGATCACCTGAGGACTTGCTATTGTGTTAATTATTGGTTGGCTGATCCTTGAAGATATGCAAACTCATGCAATGGGCTGCAGGATAGTTGGGTTCTACCTTTCTTTTGTGGGTAGTTTTCCCAATGCAGTACAGGACTACTGAGCACATCAAGATTCCTGTTTTTAATGAAACATCAGATGCTAGAGATCACCCTCCCCCTTAACTTTGCAACACAATGTTTGCTTATGGTCTCATGTTGAACTTGAAGGGTCATGTAGTGACGCCCAGAAAGGAAGTATAATTACTTCTGTTGAGGGCCTTTTGCAAAAAAGAAATAAAAAATTCAGTCCCTTGATGGTCTTCTGGAGATAGGAATGTCTCTGTCATAGCTCTCACACCCCATGCCACACCCTCTCCATTGGATATGCAGTCAAGGACAGCCCTGCCCAATGTACTGGTCCTCCCTGTTAGGTAATGCCCTAAAGAACCGTGAAACATTCCAGTCATGAGTCACCTTCATTTTGGGAAATCTTAGAACGTGGGTGTGTGTCTGTGAAGAGGTAGAACTTGGCATGAATGCATCTGACAAATGGCAGGCAGTCGCCATATACCTTCTTCAGGTTTGACCCTGAAGTGGTGATGAGGAGGGACTGGTGCTGGTGCTATCAGCCTAGCAGTGGATTACAAGATTAGAAAGCCAGGACAGGAGCAGTGGATTACTGCTGCTGTTCGAGAAAATGAAGTAAGACTGCAGGCATGCGGCACTGTGGGTCACAAGATTGGTGAGAAAGGCACACATAGGAAAAACAGAAAATAGATGCAGCTTTGTGCAGTGACAATCAGTTTTATGTACTAGTTAATGGTAATATTAGTATTTGAGAATGACTTGGGAAAGAGGAGAGGAAACCATTGCATCTGTCAGTGTGTTGCATAGTAATATGAAAAGCACAGAAATTTTAATGTAACCTTAAGAAGATGGCTACTGTTGTGAAAATGGTAACATCTAATGCATTGGTTTGCTTTGGTACAGATATCAACATACGAAGATGAAATTTGTATAAAAAAAAAAAATGAAGAAGGAGATGCTTGTTTCTGTATTGCAGTTAACATGCTCAATAAGCTGCATAAAATGATCATGATTTCTTGTCATTCAGTTTCTTTTTATATTATGATCAATAATTATTTTTTGATATGGTGGATATCGTACACTGTTGTTTCCTTTTCAGTCTCTTCCCAAGGTCAGATTCTGGAGTGCATTCCAAATGCAGTGGCCTCTTCTGATCATGTAATTCGATCCCCAGGTCCACCCCTGTTTCCTGTTCTATATTGGTGGCCTTTCAGCCCAACCTGTATGCCCGCCAGCTGGTCCCTGTTCAGTCGACCCTCTTTGACCTCACGCATACAATGCAAAGTAGGGGCTTATTGATGTAAACAACATTTCTCTCCTGAAGTAAGAGCAGGGAAAGGGTCTAGAAAGGCAAGAGGTAATCAGGGTCACAATCCCGTTGGAAGCCATGGATTTCAGGGTGAAAGCAGTGAGTCATGCAGAATGTGCAGTTTATGACTATTAAGTGCATGGATCTGTACCATGGACTGTAAAAGTTTGGTAACTGGAGAGTTTGCATTTAAGATACAAAAAGTTAATTTATTGTATAGCATTTTAGAGCAGTAGTTTAATTAGAATAGAAATGGTTTCAGGTAGAATGAGTAGTTCAGTTACAAAGGCAAAAGTTTAATAAAAAAAAAAACCTTAGTTCAACTGAAAAATTATTCCGAACATCCATACTTCCATCTTGAATCTCCAGAGTACCCAAGGGAAACCCACAGGTAGTATTCCCAGTGAAAAGTACAAATAGTTTTTCCCCCTAGACAGCATTGTGTCTATGATCTTGCTGCCTTAGTTTGGCTGGATAAATGACCCGTGATGATAAAAATACTGCATTATCAATTACAGGGAAGCACTCTAAATTAAAGCTGGGTGCTTGGTTCCAGGATGAAGCCTCACTGTCGTGGGTTGGGCATCCATGGCAGTAAGAATGCAAGACAAGCAAGGCTGGGTGACTTCATTAGACCCCAGCTGTGGCAATGTCATGTGGCAGTGCTGTTTGTTGCCCGTGTAGCACTGACACCGCTGCAGCCATGCTGTTACGTTTAGTCACATTTGTTCAACAACAAGGGTGTGGACGTCATGATGCTGGCTCTCGGGCACTTTTTGCTTGGATATAGCCCTTCCCTTTTGCTGATGTGTTAATTATTTTTCAGGTAATCTATAGACAAATTTAAGCACCGCTGTGGATGGGGTGCATTGATGTTCCCAACCAATAAGTAAAATTCACAGGCATTCGAAAGAGGCATTCTTTTACTGCAAAGCCAGCTATCTTTCATGCATTCATTTCTACTCTGTGATGGACTTTGTATGCCAACCTTGATATTTCCTAATCGTCTGCACCTGCTTTTATTAGGTCCCTAGAGATCCAAAAAAGGGGCTTGAGCTTGGCATGCTGTCATCTACAGAATTTTCATAATGCTTCTATGAAGTTTTAAAAATGTTTTATTTGTTTATTTTTATTTAGGGGGTAACAGGGAAACCTGTCCATCTGTCCTGCACATACTTTCACAGTTTCACAGTTTGTGTGAGGTGGAGTGAGATTTGGTCAGCTTCCCTTTGGGTCAAATAAGAAGCATGGGTTTGTTTTAAGGCAGACTGTTGAACCTTGCTGCAGGCAGGACATCTGGTCCTAATGTATTTCTTATGTACTTTTCCTATGATTGATTAAGCCTTGTATAAAACAAAACTTGCTCAAATGTTGAGCTTCACAACAAAAAACATGTACATGTTTGATGTGCAAACAAATTATAAGCATCGAAACTATTGGCAGGAATCATTTACAAGAAAAGGCTTTATCAGCTAAATATGAGGTTCCTGTTGACGTCTTTTATCGGCCAGGTGAATGTGTGCACACTAAAGGTGATGATGCACGGGGCAACTTTTTGAACAATGTTGTCGGGCAATTGGCAGCCAGGTGAGACTAAGGGTTACTCATCTGGATATGGATGATCACAGAAAGTTGTATCCTACATATCTGTCTGAGGTACTGTGCCCAAATTATGACCATAGGTGTTAATTAATTTGTGCAACTGAACAACACCCATAAGACACGCTTGTAATGTGGTTGGACTACATAAGTAGCACTGGAGGCTGGACCACATACAGATATAATGGAATTTTAAATCCATGAAAGGCAGTTGGCCTGTTTGTCTTAACTTTAGTATGTTGGAGAAGGCTATGCATCCACTGATATTGATTATACTTTAGCGGAGGAGCGAGGCAGCAGCTTTTCACTCCATATTTTTAGAGAGCTTAGTCAGTCTGCCCAGACACTCTGTTGTTTACAGTAACTAGTTGCATCTTTAAATAGCGACCGTACATGGAATGCTGAGGAATCTTGGCATGTTCCTCATCAGACTGAAGTGCTGGCAGAGGTACCGTGACATCCCCTAATACTGACACAGCGATGAGCAGGTAATGCATACAGTTAGGGCTTGGTACTGGCACAGATGCCCCAATTTGATTCGATCTGATTCGATTCCAATTCCATATCAATTTGATAAGAATGAGATATGACCTACTATATAGTGGCTTTCCATATTTGGAGAGATGTTTAAAAAGCTCTAAATGGACCACAAATTTACAAATGCGGAGTTACAAATTGTGAACCACTCTTCCCTTTTTTTTTTAACTAACGTTATAAAAAATACTAAATTTTATACATATTTTATGATTGAAGTAATATACAAATAAAAATATTGTATAATGGTAATAGTTGCCAGGCCAAATATGCCTTCCTGTTTATTTACATGTATAGCAAAGCACTCACCTCTCAAAATATGCTGACATCAGTGTCTGTGTTTCCGTAAAGGTCCAGGTATCAAAATCTATTATCGTTCTTTATCCACAAAACAAGCTGCATTGGGCAAAACACTGCAAAAACTACCACTAGATAATGTCTGGTTTACACTTGGCTATTTAAGGACAAAGCGTGGAAGTGGGCAATAAGGGTTAAAAAAGAGGTCAAAATGAGCAAACTTCTGATGTTTTTACTTAATTTCAGTGATTTTCTAAGTAATTCCGAATCAGGAGGATGTAATATTGGAGAAAACAAACATTTTTGTTAGAGTGCTGTTTACACAGAACTTTGAAAGCATATGTAAAATAGACACTTTACTATGTTCTTTTTTGGAAAAATAAATGGCCATAAAACAATTTAAAACCGTTTTGCCATAAATTTGGTAGTAAATTGTTGAGGATGTGGCATACACTGGGAACAGCGATCACAGTATGAATCATATGACCAAGATAATTGTAAACCTGTCATTCAGGTTACTAGAAGTGGTTTACAAGGGTTAAATGTATAATGATAAATAAATGTAAAATGTTTAACAATTTTTAAATAACATACTGGTGTTGGAATATTTTCAAGTGGATTACAGCCACACTTCAGACTATGTAGCTTTAGGCATTTTAACTGCTCAAGGTCGCTACTAGATAACATTAAGCGTCTGCTGGCATCAAGGCAAGTGAGGTGCATTGTTACTTCTGCTGCTTGAGCACCAGAGTATTACAGCATGGTCTGGTACAACGCTATCTTTAACAATTGTGGAACCTAGGAAAAAAAATGCATATTGGCCTTGGTTTGGGTTCTTGCAATCGAAAATGACATTTTCTTGCATGCTTCAGTAACTTTAGTATTTGGAATTTTGTGTTTGTATTTCCCCTAATGGTATTGTCTAGTACATGTGTTAACAGGAATACAGTTTCTATTGGGTGGAGAGGAGCAGTAAACAGAAGATCACTAAACAGACCTATCATTTCTCTGTCGTCCTGCTGTTAATACTTCTCCTCGTGTTCATGCACGTGCATTTTCTTTTCACCCTGTTCTGCTCATTGAGGTTTTGGCCTTTTTAAATATTTTCACTCAGCAGTCCTTCCTGACTGTAACCCTAAAGCCTGGGCATTTGTGTGCAGTGGGTCCCCAATCCTCTGGGAAGGGCCATGCAATAACGAGGTTGTCCTGACGGAGCCTTTCGTCTTGCTCTGTCAGCCTGCTGTGCCAGCCTTGTTAATCTTTTCTATTAACTAATTTGAGGGATAAAGACCCCCACCTATGTATCAGTGAACAAAACCTGTGGTTGCCAACTCTGCCAGCTGGGTTGATCTCTGCAGTAACGCACTGTCCCATAATCTGAAAGTGGAATAATGTGCACATAGAGGTGTTTGGGCAAAAGTGACCAGGGCCCAGGGAATTATCAGACTAGCACGTTGTAGCATGAGTTTCAGTTGGGTTCTAGGTAGTGCTGGGCGGTATAACGGTTCATACTGAAAACCATTTTTTATTATTGTTATGATATGAAATTTTCTTATACCGCAATACCGGCTTAAATAGCCTGCACAAAGTTCGGAAAGTAGCGCAGCTGGAAACTGTTTAAGTGGGGACCTTTTTCCACTGCTGCACCGCTAAAAATGTAAAAGAGCAGAGACGGAAGATATACCTGACGCTGGAGTTGATAATAATGAGACACTGGGTTTGTCAAAAAATCAATTCTCACATGCTAATTGATATTAAAAATTAGTATCTGATTAGATACTCATTTTCATTATTATTGATACCAACAGTGCAGTTTTCCCTCATTCGCCACACTTCACACAGCACCACTACAGCGCATGCGGGCGTGCACATGCACACACTCGCGCAGCCCCTCCCCTCCCCTCCTCTCAATAGCCGCTGAACGCATTGGCGCTGGTTAACACACACACACACACATACAAAGTTGGCTGAACATGGCATATGCTGCAGTTGAAGGCACTTCGCAAGCTGCTTTAGTATTAAAAAAAAACGCAAAAGCGCCATTTGGAAGTATTTTGCAGACGAGCATGGAAAGGCTAAGGATGTCGATAAGCCTCTATGCAAACAGCGCTACAAAGTTGTAGTGACGAAGTCAAGTAGCACGTCAAACTTGGCGAAGCATCTTAAAGACCGACGTACCGGTCTTTATGAGAAATTTCACGAGGTCAGTAAAGCTCACGTTCCAGCAACACTATCAAAAATGTTAACTTGGCCGGCGCACACCTTAAGATTAGCCGTTTATCTATAAGCAGTTAGCCAACAAACACGTGAGCCGTATGTTATCATTAACGTAGCGGATAGGCGCAATGGCTAATAATAAAATCATATAGGGTAACGCTTTACATTAAGTGCACCTTCATAATACATTCATAGAATATTCATAACATCCTAACATCCCTTAACAGCTTTAATATACATTAACAACAAACATTACATGATTATACAATTATAATGTTTG
>JAODLD010000046.1:36249998-36273008 GCA_026781065.1 Mormyrops boulengeri | reverse complement strand
GCCATTCTGACTAGTAAGAATATAATTTTGACTAGGAGAAATGATATTATGTATATCTAAAATGTAATTACGGATAGTAGTGTGACTTGATTAAATGTTAAAACGGCTTGCCATAGGCCTCTCCTGATGGGAAAGGTCTGTCTGTACCATTGAACTTGTGTTCCTTTTTCCTTGTTTTTTGTGATTCATAAACCTTTCTTCTCTCCTTACAGGATTTTCTTTCCAGGGCACCATCCCCTTGTCCTTTTTTGTTTTTCCATTTTGTCCCTCCTCCACTTTGTTTTGACGGATAGCACATCCCAGTGGAGTGGAACTGAGTCCATGGTTGGACCGGGCTGAAGCCCGCTGACAGACAAGAGGCTAGTGACTCAGAGAAGCATGAGTACTGCAAAGCCTAGTGGGCTGAAAGCACCCAGCAAGATTGGCAGGCCAGCTGTGGCTGCTGCCAAGACAGCGCCCTCCACAGGTAAAGATCTCTCCTTATAGGCTGTTTGAGACGTGATGCCTGTTCTTAGTCTGGAAATCTTTTAAGTTAATGAACAGTGTGCAAATCTCTGCTATAAAAACAGTACAGGACAAATGGACCCAAAGTAAGTCTTTACTGTAAATGGAAAATTGCATTTTCGACTGCTTGTTGAAGCACATAATTTCTCAGTGTTTTAATAAAAATAAAAGAATCTTTCTGTTACTGGACAATAGCCTTGGTGTGTGAGGGACGAAGAATTTTCTGAGGAGCATGGGAGCCACATTGAATGAATGAGTCTTGTTGCGACATGGAACTAAGACCTTATTATTTGCTGGAAACTGCAGGGTACATCGGAGACTTCATGTTCTATGGAGAATTCCGTAACTATATAGTGTCCCTCTGCTATTGAGTGTACAAAACGGAAGCCCATTCCTGTATAATTGTGTAGTGTTTGCAGTGAGTAATTCTGTGTTTTGTTGGACAAACACTTCTGAAGACAATTTTAAGTGAGTACTGCTTATTCTGCAGATATCTGTGTTGTTGTTACTTTCATTAAATGCACAGGATTTTCTGATTGGCATATCCTGTTCCCTCCCTCCCTGCCTTTAGCCATTATATATCACTGTGGAAATTGTGGTTACAGTGACTGAGGCAGCTACAATGATCTAATGACATGACAGGTCTGCTGGTGGCCTGAACTTGACACTGAGCTCCATGGGCCTGTGTTGGCTACAAATTAAAACTTTCACTGCCGCTCCACCCAGAAACCAGACAAAAGTATACACGTGTACGATGTTAATCAGCTCTTCTGTGATCTGTACTATTTCTCAACCAATATACCGGTTGGCCAGTCAAATTGGTTAGTATTAAGATTCCGTAAAATTTGAGTGTTAGCTGAAAACTAGACAAAACAAGCACCAGTAATGTCTCTTTAAATGTTTATGATGAGAGAAGGAGCTCTCTCACTGGAGAAGGTGCCTTGCCTTATCTCATCACTCTTAGCCGGGAATTATGAGTATGCATTATGTTTCAGCCATGAGGGGATGCATGCAGTAATGTATTGTAAAGACAAGGGAAATCCTTTTTTCCTGGAGCCTTTCCCTGGCACCATAGGACACAAAGCAGTGGTACTCCCTGGATGGATGCTAGCCCACCACTGAAGGACCTTTTAATACGGCATTGTAATAATAATTCCTTTTCATTTCCTAATCAAGCAGTCGTAACAAGAATGATGGTGTCAGCCCCTTATTCAGGATATTACCATTACCAACAGTTTGTTCATCAAATGCTGATTTATTGTTGGCCCTTCTGCAGCTGTGCCTAAACCTGTTCTGGCCGAAAAGTCTGCAAGTCCCGCCTCGGCAGAGGCACAGGATGCAGCAGAGAGCTTCCAGGTCGGGGAGCGTGTGTGGGTGAATGGCAACAAGCCAGGCTTCGTGCAGTTCCTGGGCGAAACGCAGTTTGCGCCTGGCCAGTGGGCAGGCATCGTGCTGGATGAGCCCATTGGGAAGAACGATGGCTCGGTGGCAGGCGTGCGCTACTTCCAGTGTGAGCCTCTGCGAGGCATCTTCACCCGGCCCTCCAAGCTGTCCCGCACAGAGGGCGAGGCCAATGGTGCACAGACAGCACCCCCCTCCAGAGCAGCCTCTCCCACTTCTGCTGCCCCGGCTACCATCACCGCCCCACCCTCCACAGCCAGTCCTGCTCCCGTTCCTGCCACGGGCTCTGCCCCGGCCGCAGCATCAACCCCAGCCCCCAAGAAGACCTCACCGACAGATCCTGCCTCCAACCTGGCACGGGCCAATAGTGAGTCTGTCTCCAACCTGTCCGAGGCAGGCTCTATTAAGAAGGGTGAACGGGAGCTGAAGATGGGAGATCGCGTGCTGGTAAGGTTGTAGACATTTTCATATTCAGAACCCTGCAGACTCACCGATCTGACAGAGTGATCAAAAGTAGCTTAGCAGATTGCACCAGAAAGAATTTGCTGTAATTTTAAAAATCATCCTGCTGAATGTGTTCATGGGATATTTACAACAAATACTCCTGCACAGCATGGTCATGTGAGTTTGCCTCAGTTTAGAATATTCTGTGTTCTCCTGCTTCCTGTGCTCCGTTTTATTTTCAGCACTGGCTCCATAGTCTTGTTCCTCTGTGCAGTAATGGGACTAGAAGCCACCACCTCATGCACACCCCCTGGTAGCAGCTCTCCCGCCCAGTGGCTGCAGCAGCTAGAGCTCATTTCCTCTGGTTTCCACCTTGTTCATGTGACAAGTTCTCAAATATCGAATGTCTTTCCTTCCTCACCAGAATGGAACAGTGCTTGGTTCTGGACCTAAGGCCTAAAATAAATAAACAGCAGTTGCATGTGACCAGTGAGATCGCACTGTTAAATATACACATTGGAAACATGAGCAGAGGCCTTCGGCCCTTGTTCTGGAGATCCCCAGGACAAGATTGAGGGCCTGAAATCTATTATTATGTTTGCCTGTGGTGCTGCTGCCACAGTTGACCCTGTGAATCACACTGGAATTGCTGTTCCTCCCATAGGTCGGGGGCACAAAGGCCGGTGTGGTGCGGTTCCTGGGTGAGACAGACTTCGCCAAGGGCGAGTGGTGTGGCGTGGAGCTGGATGAGCCCCTGGGCAAGAATGATGGGGCGGTGGCTGGAACCAGGTGACCACTATATCCTGTTTGGACAGAAGAGCGTGATGCTGCTGTCGACCTTCATTGGTCCAATGCATCAAATTTTCACTTATTAGTAATATCCAACACAATAACTGTAATCATTGACTTTTAACAATAAAAGTAATTAAGCTTTTGAAATACCTAATATCTGCAGGTACTTCCAGTGCCAGCCCAGGTATGGCCTGTTTGCACCAGTGCACAAAGTGACGCGCATTGGTTTCCCATCTACCACACCGGCCAAAGCCAAGGCAGCTGCGGCACGCAAGTCCGTGGCCACGCCTTCCTCCCTCAAGCGCAGCCCCAGCGCCTCCTCCATCAGCTCCATGAGCTCAGTCACCTCCTCCGTCAGCGGCAAGCCCAGCCGTACAGGCCTGGTGAGACGCCTCGTCCCCATGTACCATCCACGTGAACCTTATGACTTCCCCCTGGTGACCGCAGCTACGACTGCCTAAATGGTTATTGAAATGTGAAGGGTTTGAGCCCTCTTGGTCTTCTGCGGCCCTTCTGCAGCTGACGGAGACGTCGTCTCGCTATGCACGCAAGATCTCGGGCACCACGGCTTTGCAGGAAGCCCTGAAGGAGAAGCAGCAGCACATCGAGCAGCTGCTGGCCGAGCGGGACCTTGAGCGAGCCGAGGTTGCCAAGTCCACTAGCCAGGTGGAGCAGGAGCTCACGCTGCTGAGGGAGGGCCGGGAGCAGGTGGGGTTGCCATTAGTCTGTATGAGTTGTGCTTTGATGGAAATGAGGACCCCACCCCTAAAGCCCTCCCATTCCCCCCCTTCTACATGTCTCAGTATGTGCTGGAGATGGAGTCCAAGATGGACCAGTTGCGTGGGTTGGTGGAAGCCGCAGACAGAGACAAGGTGGAGCTGCTGAACCAGCTGGAGGAGGAGAAAAGGTTGGTGGTGGTGTGGGGGTTGGGGGTGTTTTGATGAGAACCTGTAGCAGGACAGGAGCATTGAAATGTTCCTGCTGTGTAACAGGAAAGTGGAGGACCTTCAGTTCCGTGTGGAAGAAGCCTGCATTACCAAAGGGGACCTGGAGGTAAAGGAACACAGTCTGCCTCTTTGTCCCAAACATGTACATACACAGACACATGCACAGTGTCGTTCTAGGAGTCAGGGTGGGATCCAATGACTGATGGATTGGTTTTAACATTTACATTATTGTATCAAAGCATCCCACCCTAGATTAAACTTTTAATATCATTATTGTATAACTCATCTCGTTTTTCTTTTTAAATCAAAATACAGATGTGGCTTGGCTTCTGTGTTAACACTCAATCTAATCAACCGTTTACTGATTAGTATCCGTACTCTAATCATCATGTTTCCCAAACCTTAGCATTTATATACAAATCACTGCTCTTTCAGAGTAATTGGTGCGTCAGCCATTCTTTTAGTGTAGGACAAGAAGAAATCAGGTCAAATTAAAATGCTTGGGCAAAAATATTGGGGAAAAACACTTTGAGCCAGTGCATAAAACTGAATGAGTTTTAGTAAAACTTTACAATGTTTAGTATTGGCTTGCTGTAAGCTTGACAAATGCCTGTTTTTGCAGTACCTTTTTTGATATGGCATGTTGTGCTGTTCCTAAGACAACATTATGTAGCAATGAGGATTTCTTTGCACATTTTAATTAGCTCTGATCAATGTGAGGATTTGGAGGCATGCCTGATGACACCATCAGAGGCAACACAGCCAGAACTCCAAGATATCTTCTTGGATGTCATTAATTTCTGAGTGGCACATATATTGCTCACTTAATCTCCCTCCAGGGTTATGAACTGTGACATTAGTTTGCATGTTGAAATGAGCTTTTGTGAGCTGCACATCTTGGTGTAGACTGTTGCCTGAAGCTTCTTGATGGTTGTTTTAGCTCCTATTCTGCAGTCGTCTTTGTGCCCATGCCTCGGGCCCATCTGGCAGCCCTGGCATGTGGAGCGTGTGGGACGGAGCAGGTCTGACTGTCTGAAATGGTGCCTCCATCACCGGATGTATCAATGTCTTTCCACAGCAATCCCAATATGCCGAAGACATCCTGCGTTGAAATTCCCCATTTTAAACCGATTCCCAGGGTAGAATTTTATTGATTTTACTTGATTTTCTTTTTCTTTAATTGGTAATTGCAGCACTAACGACACTCTAAGCCTCAACTGTTTGCCCGCATGTGCCCTCTGCTGAAAGATAAGACATAACGGAACATCAGATGCTTTGTGTGTGAAACAATAACAGTGATAATGCAATGTTTTACTGTAAGCCCAAAAATGAAGGTTTTCTGCCATTAATGCCCTTTCACTTGTCCACCATGTTGACTAGCAGTGGCCATGTTGAGTGTGCTTCGCCAAATATGGCCACACGCCTCCATCACATACCTCCTGTTGGCTTTTATTTTAAAATTTTTACATCCCAATTTATTGAAATCATTCATACTAACTTCTCTTCCGCATTATCTCAATTTATTCTGGGGTCTGTGGTGCTGTTGTTTCTGTATTAACTCTCCTACTTTATTTTAAATGGTGATACAATGACTCTAATCATGCTGCTAAAACGGGGTGGTGTCCCGCGATTTGATGTAGCCCTTTCATGTTGCTGCAGTGCAGCAGCATGCAAAAGCCCCTCTCCTTCCCCTTCAAACATTCAGTACATCATCTGACAGAATGGTCGAAGTCCTTTTGTGTTACATTCACTCATGCACTCGTTCACTTTGTTTGTTTTGGGATTATTCATAATTTTGAAGCTTGGTTCTGCATGGTTCTTTTGACCTGAACGTGTCCCACTCACAGTTATGCTCTAATCACAACAAACAACTTGATTTCCATTATCATTTTCCATCTCCATACCTCCCGAACCCCAACCCTTCCCCCTCACTTACCCACCTGCCCCTCCACCCCTTCTCTCCTCACTGGTGGATGGTGCTGCTGGCACGGCCTGCATGAAGCTCCCTTGCAGCAGTCTGGCTGGCATGTGATGGTGGCATTGGTGTGTTCTGTTCCTCTCCCTTCTTTACTAACAGACGCAGACCAAACTGGAGCATGCCCACATTAAGGAACTCGAACAGAGCCTGCTCTTTGAAAAGACCAAAGCTGACAAACTCCAGAGAGAGTTAGAAGACACTAGGGTAATGGACTCCGTTCCGTAAAGTGTCAGTCGAGGAAACCAGCAGCCCTTTGCCTGCGTCTTTGGGAATACTGGTGTCCTGATTTTTACCATTATGGTGTCAGGGTCATGGAAAAAAGGTGGAAAACTGTGTTGTGTACCCATGTGGTGTTAAGTTGAAGCACTTTGGGTTAATGAAAAGAAAAATTACTTAAAGCCATTTAATTTAATTTCAAGATGACTTCTAGGTTGTTGTTGGCTGAAACATCCAACGGAGTTAACTTTGAACTGAGCAGCAATATTATCTAGAAGTTTTTGGATTCAGATATTCAGTGGCGTCTCAATTTTATTTTTGTAAACTGCAATGAGAGATACAAAGTGGATGAAAAACATCAGCTTGACGGATTTTTGGTTTTGGCAAATACGTAACACTGAAGTCAGCCAATTTATTAAATAGCTGACCGAGGTAACTTCTGTAACCAGTAACATCTGCCATTACCTTGAGCTAAAGTGGTCAAAGGGCCATTCCAGGACTAAACAGACCTTTCTCTGTAACCTTATGGATATTCGGGTGGGTGTTCTGATTGGATAGGGGTTGTCTGAGGTTGGCAGCTATGTTCTGCTGGTCTTGCCAGCTGTGCACTGCTCATTCTCATTCTGCCCTAGTTCACCCCAGGTTGCCCTAAGTTGTCGCAAACCTTCACTGACAGTCCTGGATAGTCTGCCATCCCCATCTGCTTTTCCCTGGCTCTCCTGCTTACTTGGGCTTCTCATTCCTATGATTCTCAAGCCACATTCCTTACCTTTAATGCTAAGCTGCTTTTGTTGGGGTGTGGGGTAGATCTCCTGAATACAATCTGCACATGGTTGTGGGCCATGACACACATCTCTGTAGCTGTGGCTCCAGGTACCCTGTTCTTGTGTGCTGGTTTCTGATCAGGCCATTCCTGGAGAGGCTGTATTGTTCTCTGCATTCCCTTGGGAGTGTTTAGGGCCTTCTGTAGTCCTGAAATGGCCTTACAGTATCCTCAAACAAGGGAATCTTTGCTCAGTGGACCCTGCTCCATCCTGTTTACCGTAGCCCATCGAGGGGGCCTCATTTTGTTTTCAATGCAAATTTTGCCGTGTTGTAGGTAGCAACGGTTTCTGAGAAATCTCGTATAATGGAGCTGGAGAGAGACTTATGCCTGCGAGCCAAGGAGGTGGCGGACCTACGCATGCGCCTGGAGTCGTCACGGGGGGTGGAGGCCGGCCACTTTGTGCCCTCTGGCTCAGAGGAGCTGAGCTTGCTGAAGGCTCAGCTGGCAGCACAGGGTGCAGAGCACCAGCACGAGCTAGCTGTTCTGAGGGCACGCTTGGAGGCCAGTGAGAAGGCCTGGCAGGAAGAGCGTGCCCAGCTAAAGGCCAAAAGTGACCAGCTCTCCCAGGAAAATGAGCTGCTTGAGGGTCGCCTTAGCCAGGCTGAAAAGGAGAATGCGGACGTCGTCCAACTGTGGCGGACCAAACTCGAGTCGGCCATTGTCTCCAACCAGCAGACCATTGAAGACTTGAAGGCGTCCTTTGGCAAGGACGCAGGAGCTCAGTCTGCTCAGCTGGTGGAACTGACGAGTGCCATAGAAAGGCTGAAGGTGGAGCACAGTTTGCAGTTGGAAGAGCTTAAGTCCAGGAAGGAGACTGAGGGAGCCTCCAGGTCCCGTGAGATAGAGGATCTGCGTGGCCGGTTGATGCATGCCTCAGAAGAGAAGGAGAGGCTGGCAGACTCACTCCGCAGCAGCCTGGAGAGTGCTGAAGAACAGCATCTGGTGGAGATGGAGGACGTCCTGGGCAAGCTTCATGCTGCTGAAGTGAAGGTAAAGGAGCTAGAGCACCTGGAGGGCCGGTGTGAGCAACAGGCCTCTGAGCTGCAGGCTCTGAGGGAGCAGGTTAGGGAGTCCAGGGAATCCCTGCATGCCCAGGAAGCTCAAGGTAACCAGGAAGTTCAGAAACTGAGGGCCAGTGTGGAGGCAGCTGAAGCCACGTCCCACTCGCAGTCTGCCAAGGTGGGTCCAGGCTCATTGTGTTTTCATTTCCGCCCCATACATTGTTTTTGTCATTGAACATCAGTGTTTCTTTTGCATCCTTTTAGTTTTTCTATCCGTTATGCCACATATTTCATCTTAGTTCTTCTTTAATTTCATAGTTTAACTTGGTCATTGTTTTGTTAGTTTGTTATTCATACTCATTCCATGGTGGTTTCCCCTTCACCTTTCCCATGATTCCATGGCGGCCACATACGCCGCAGGTCACAGACCTGATCAGAGAACTGGAGGGCAGGCAGCAGGAGATGCTGTCCCTCAAGGAGAAGCTGGCAGCCACAGATAAAGAGAGATTCTCTCTGGAGCAGCAGCTGGGTAACCTGGTAAGTGGTAGGATGACAAGACTTAGAGCCCAAGTCATGGGGGACTGGCTTATAACTTAATTTTTAAATGATTCTCAGTTTGAGTAATAAATAATAGACTCAGGTGAGATCTAGAATCAGGGACTGGTTTCAGCAGCAGCTGGATTGAAGGGATTCCTCAAACATCTAGAAAATGTGCTTTTATAATGAATGATCAGCATGTACTTGCCATTCATGCAGTTAAGCTGTGAAGTAAATGGCAAAGTATTGGTAGCTACGATAAAAATTGAGTGCTGTGATATATATGCGCGCAGCGTGTTTCCATCTGAAATGCAGTGTAATCTTTTTTTTTTTCCCCTCCAAAGCAAGACTGTCCATGAACTGACATTGATCAACAAATTTTTCCTTGCTTGATACTTGAATAAAAATAGGTGAAGATTTTATGTGCTGAATTCAAATATCTAGTCATATTTTCCCTATTATGCAAGGAATTTGAGTGACTTGCAGTTAAACTTTACGCGTATATGCAGTATCTGGGCATGGTGGACGTGACTTATCTAAAAGGCAGAAGTGTATGATTTTCTGTTGTACTTGGCCTCAGGAACATTGCTCTCAAGGGTCCAGCAGAAGTCGGCAATCATACTTGGGCTCCATTTGCCTTGATATCGTTTTTCCATGTCAGAGAGAGAAAACAGGATGCTGTCTCAATATGTTATAGCCTGTAAACTCTGGCAAAATACACTACCAGTCAAAAGTTTGGACACACCTTCTCATTCAATGGTTTTTCTTTATTTTTATTATTTTCTACATAGTAGATTAAAGAGCAAAGCAGGTGGGATGGCATGGCACCGCAGAATGCTGTGGCAGCCATACTAGTTAAGTGTGCATTGAATGTTGAATAAATCACCAACAGTGTCACCAGCAAAGCACCTCCACACCATCACAGCTCCTCCTCCATGCTTCACGGCGGGAACCACAGATGTAGGAACCATCCGCTCACCTTTTGTGCGTCTCACAAAGACATGGCATGTGGATCCAAAAATCTCAAATTTGGACTCGTCAGACCAAAATACAGATTTCCACTGGTCCAGTGTCCATTTCTTGTGTTTCTTGGCCCAAGCAAGTCTCTTCATCTTGTTACTATTCCTCATTAGTGGTTTCTTTGCAGTGAATCGACCATGAAGGCCTGCTTCATGCATTGTCCTCTGTGTCTGTTACTTGAACTCTTTGAAGCATTTATATGGGCTCTAATCTGAGGTCGCTGTTTATGTCTGGTTTCTGAGGCTGGTAACTCTAATGAACTTAGCAGAGGTAACTCTTGGTCTTCCTTTCCTGGGGCAGTCCACGTGAGAACCAGTTTCATCATAGCGTTTGATGGTTTTCAGATCTGCACTTAAGGACGCATTCAAAATTCTTTCCAGATTGACCGACCTTCATGTCTTAAATTAATGATGGACTGTCGTTTCTCTTTACTTAGTTGAGTGGTTTTTGCCATAATGTAGAATAGACCAGTAGTTGAATAGGGCTATTCACTGTGTAGAACTGTGTACTAACTCTATCTCTGCACAACACCACTGATGGCCTCAAACACATTAAGAAGGCAGGAAATTCCACAAATTAACTCTGGACAAGGTGCATCTGTTCATTAAAAACCATTTCAATACCTGATGAATCTGATTGAGAGAATACCAAGAGTCTGCAAGGCTGTCATCAGTGCAAAAGGTGGCTATTTTGAAGAATCTAAAATATAAAACATTCTGGTTTATTTAACACTTATTTGTTTACTGCATAATTCCACGTTTCTTCATTTGTTTTGAGGTCTTCAATATTAATCTACAATGTAGAAAACAATAAAAATAAAGAAAAATGAAGAATGAGGAGGTGTGTTCAAACTTTTCACTGGTAGTGTATACATGCAGTACTTTAGGCCCTTCTGTCAAGTCTTAAAAAGGATTGCAAACAGAAATAAAATGTTTCCTAAATTAGTTCTTATACCCTTACATTCTCAATAATTAGTTGCATACGACCAGTATAGCCTACAAATTGAATTGCTCAAAAGCTATGGGTGATTTGGGTCAAAAATTATGAGTGCATTTCTGAAATCAGCATTAAAAAGTACATCATATACCAATTAATTGTCCTGTGACAGTGTATGTTGACCAGTATCATCAAACTCTGTTCACTCCTGAATTCAGTTGTGATGTATTTCCACTAGAGGGAGCTTTTTGTCTTGAATTGGTGGATTTCACTCTAAGCTGTCTGGATTTCCCGTCTTGGTTCTCTTAACAGTTTTTGTTCATTTTAATTTTTTCTTTTTTTTCAGAAGCAAAACCTTGATGGTTCAACAGCAGAACAGGGTAAAACTGCTCAAATTCTGCAAGGCAAGTGTTGTATTAAATTTAAAGTATTCGATAAAACTGCTAAATGGATAGTTATAAGATTTAACTTCTACCCAAATGAAATATTAATTGGGCCATAATTTCAGCCTGTTCTCAAGGGCTACAATGTCTAAAGCTTTAAATTTGTAAATGATCTTAAGTCTGATTTATTTTCCCTTTTGTTTCGAAGAAACCTTGGAGAAGCTTGGTGAGAAAGAGGCTCAGTGCACGGCCCTTTTGACAGAGACTGAGAACCTTAAGAGCCAGCTGGCCGGTCAGTGGTGCCTGTTCAAATAGGTTGATCTTGTTTTCATTTTTTTCATTCGACTCGCTTGACATGCCATTGACGTGCAATAAGACATGGTTTATAAAGGAGATATGCGTAGTGCTGGAAGTCAATGCTACTTTTCACCCTAGTAGCCATTGTTTGGCTATGTGCCGTATGCACTCAGGGCCTACCAATGTAAGTGTAAGCATGTTGCCATGCAGTTTTTCCACTTAAGCATATTCCACCATCAACTTAAGCCTGGGTGTATGTGCACTTAGGCCAGATATGCACTTTGGCTGGAGAAATGCTTAAGCGCATTCTGCCACTGACTTAATTGCTTTTATGCACTTTTCCAGCTACCTGCTCAGCAGGGCTGCTATAAGTCACATGCCTCTACATGGCAAAACGTAACAAAGCAGAACTTTTAACATTTATTATATGTCTGGCTATAAATGTTACAATCCAGAACTTGTAAACAATTATCGAAGAATTATGTAGTGCAGACATATATTAGCATATGCAAATATATTACCATTAGACTAGATTCAAGTAGCATCTACTTTATCAACACACCTAGCAGGCAAATCAGTTAGGCTAAAAGGCTGGTCAGATAAAAAAAAAATAGTTTCAATTAGAAGAGTGCAAAGATGGCAATGACCGAGAATATTCCTCCTTCATATTTCCAAGTGGATTGTGAAATGCTAATATTTCTGTACCATTTTATCCTAATATGGGATATTTGTCCCTCATGCATTTTCATACCCATATTTTCATACATGCCCTAGGTCAAGAGCCCCCACCAGAGCAACCTGACCTGTCTGTTGCCCAATTGATACCAGTTCTACACATAATGGTGTAAATGTGTGGATTTTTATTGGCAGTAACCATTGTTTATTTATGTCAGTTTTCATCAACGGAATTATTCTTCAACAAAGATTTTTACTATTATGTCGATTAGTAAGATAAAAATTAATTTATAATGCCAAAAACTATGATGAAATGTACTGACACTAGTCAAAAAATAAAAATGAGACAAAAACGAAATATCACAAATAGATGAATTTGAAAAGGATCCGATGAGAAGTAGTATCTTTAGTGTTGATTGTAGTTGCGCATGTATGGATAATTTTGGATCTAGTGCATAAACCAGCAGCTCGGTCTCTAAAATCGGTCAGTAAACTCCTGTCTGTGCTAAACTTGGGCGTCAGCTTTATGTAGGAAAAAAAACATATTGATAAATGGACAATTTTCACATTTGATGTGAAGGAAAACAAAACTCGGTGCCAGCCTCACGTAGCGGTAATAATGAGAAAAGTCTCCACAAACTTGAAGAGCAGTGACATGAATAGAAGAAAAAGCTGATTTTTCTTTTAATGTGTTGAAAAAGTTAACTGTCAACAACTGAGCTAGGTGTAGAAATAATCACTACCCAGTTGGTTTCCACTAGTCTAATACTTGTTTACATTTTTAAGAGAGGTCACTTGAGTGTTCTTTCTTAAGATGGAAATGAAGGTGCATCACATGCAAGTATTTTGTTTGAGACCAAATTTCAGTCCTCAGAAAACATTCTGTAATTGCAGGGATGGGCAGGAAGATGAAGGCAGCGGAGGAGAAACTGGACAGGCTGACTGCAGACAAGGCCAAGCTGGAGAGCGACATGGTGGACATGATGAAGTCATCGGGAGACAGCTCCACCCAGCTAACCAAGATGAACAATGAGCTCACCCAGAGAGAGAGGTAAGTTCTGCCCCCAAGTCTGGCTCCCCTCCATTATGTCTTGCTACTAAAAAAGAGATTAGCTTACTTGTACTTTCCAGGTGTCCAGATAAAGATGCTTCCATGAAACATGAATGTATTATCATTCTGTTATGTAAGCACATGGGTCTGCTCTGTTTGTAAATATTTTACTTATCAGACTCAAACTTAACGTCTGACTGGTCACACTTTTGCCTACATTTGAATTGTTGTGATTGATCTGACTAATTACAATCAGGGTAGCATTTGTTTTGCATCCATATGCAAATATGCAAATGTAGTTGAAAGTGGAGTTCACCTGTGTAACTTTGTTCTGTGTCATTCCAAATGGGCCTCAATGAGTAGTGCTGGCTTGCTGAAAAGCCCTCCTGGTCACCTCCACCCCCCCCATTCCAGGTGCGTGGAGGAGCTGCAAACCCAGCTTTCTGAGGCCAAGGAGCAAGCAGCATACCTGGAGGAGAGTCGGCAGCAGAGCGAGAAGCGGATGGCCCAACAGCTACTGGAGGCAGAGAGGAAGCACCAGGCCGAGCTGCAGGCTCGGAGTCAGCAGCTGGCCCGGCTGGTGAGCGCTGTGCTGTGGCCACAACTGATCCAGGCAGAACAATATGGCGTGAAATGAATAAGTGCTGGTCATGCACATTTAGTATATGAGCTGATTCGGTGTTGCCTCTTAAGGGGTTTAGGCTCAGTGTCATTTTTTGTGCCCTGTATACTTTTCCACCTGTTTTTTCCTCATTTTTGCAGGCCTGTCACAATAATTATGTTATCAACATGTTGCACGATATATGGACATAACCTTAATTTTTTTTTTTCTGACCTTAATACTGGCAAATTGTATTTACATAAGAATGAGTGCCCCCAACATTATGGCCAGTCGCTCTCAGTGTCGGAAGCGCGATTCCGGGTTGATTTGTATTTCACATGAAAGCGTGAGTGCAGTGGCGCACATGACGCAATGCCGGACCGTCCACAGTCCTGAATGTTTATACTTCCGACACCAACGTGCCAGGCAGAGCTGCTTTTAAAAGTTACATTTATGAGTCTCATTTACAGTATGAAGTGTGGAATGGACATGATTAAACAAAATGACACATACCATTGGTTTCGAAACCATCTGAAATAAAATAAAAAACAAATGTCAGATACTTTCCGTTACCGTTATTAAATATTATTTAGCTAATGTAATGATCTGTTTCTTTGGTTCTGTAATGCAATTAACCATAAAAATAGCCAGGTGCTACATTAAGACATTTTGTAGTACTTAGACAAAGTTGTAGGACTTTGCTATCCCTAGAAAAATTCTAAAACATCATGTAAAATATATATAAACTAAATAGATTTACATCTTTAAAATAAATACTAATGAAACCACATCTCAAACTAGATTTTAAATGAAAATGAAAAATATAAAAGCTAAAAAAAAAATCAAGCCGGTAACACTGTTGCAAAAACATATGTTGGCATTGCATTACAAAAGTATTTTATTTTAGTTTGTAGCCATTTTGCTAATTTGATTAATCTGTCGATTTACTTTTTCATTGAATCAATTATTAATCGGGGGGGGCACTTCGATTTCCAGCATTTTTTAATAACCCAAACTGTCTTTGTACAAAGGTTGTTTCCAGCAACTCACATAAAAAGAAAAGAAAAATTATGCTACATTAGGAGTATAAAAAAATTAAAATTTTGTAGCAGCTGAATCAATGAAATGAAAAATACAAAATCTTTTTTTTTTTAACGAAGTGCAACCAGCATGGTGCTTTACATAATGTATTCAGTACTCCAGTTTTTTAATGTAAAAGCACAGACTGCCACTGCTGCTACTAAGAATATTATTAAATAATTCTGTAATGTTATTTAATGTTGATTCATATATGTGACGGGGGGAGAGAGCATGTGAGCGAGTGTGTCTGCATTTATTACGGACAAACAAAGTAAATTTTTATTGAGGAGAAAAAGCCTTTTCCGCATTTTATGCTAAAAATGCACCGGCTTGCGCTCTCGTGAAACGCCATAGACTTTAGTGACTGAATGGCGCAAACAAGACGATTGGTGACGGAAAAACCCGTGAATGGCAGGCGGCAATTTTTGGTTTTAAAACGTGTCCAGTTGTGTCCGCATACTACAGTGATGAACTGTTAATAAGATAAATAACATAAGGCTATTTAGTTTGTTTAATAAGAGGACAAGATATAGACCTGTTCTATAGGAAAGGTAGCCTTTAATGACGTCTGTTGTGATCTGGCACTATATAGAAAATAAAATGAAATAAAATTAACTTGGGGTGCCCCCCTAATAGAATGGTAGGATAAACACTTTGTGGTATATGTAGCCACATTTGATAATAGCCGATTCTGTTGACGTCTTTCCCAGACAACCACGACTTCACCTGTGTTCATGTGCACACATGTGTGGGCGGGGCGGGTAACGCCGTCGGCAGTAACGTCATTGGTTGCACTTGAAGTTAGAAGTCATCCAATCGGACAGTAAACGGCTCATTAATTAGAATATTCTCAGAGTTGTGGTCTCGGCTGGTCTCGAAATAAAATCCCGAGTCCATGACAAGAACGAGTACAAATACAGCTGATTCAAAGACAAGATCAAGACCTTCAAAAACTGGTCTTGAGTACTACAACATTTGATATTACTATAAATTTCTGTCGTGAAGAAATAAAGCAGTGGTGTAGTCGTAACAAGAAATTTAAGGTGGGTAAACTATATGCACAGCAGTAAAAACGGTGGGTAACTTCATATCCTTAACATCCTTAAGTGATTTCAAAAAAGGTGAGTAAACGCTGTTTTGTAAATTTGAAAGGTGCGTAAATGGCATTTATGTGCATTTACCCTCCACTACACCACTGAATGAAGGATTTGCGTTAATCTGAATAATTGCATTAAAATAATCCAAAAACTCCACAATGTCACATAATACATCGGTGTCTCTCCGACCTAATTACAGCTAATTATCGTCATACTACCGTTTCTGGCAGAATTAAAACAAGACTCTGCTGTGTCCGCCTCCGCCATTTTTCAAACGTTTTTTTCAATTCTTCCAGAATTCATCACGTAAGCTACTCGAGGCACGGCATTGGTTCTCGTCACCTTTTTCTTTTATGGCTGCCGGCATCCAGCTTAATGGTGCTTTACTGCCACTGCGGCTTTGGTTAGCTTACTGCTCCCAAATTATGGGGTAGCCACTGTACTTATGTGTATAATAACGTAGACCCAACTAATCGATTATTAAATTAGTTGCCAACTATTTTAATAGTCGATTTTAGTTGATTAGTTGTTGCAGCCCTAGTCTCCACAAAACTAGCTTGGCAGTATAGTGCCTATAAAGGAACAAATGACTATATCCCTGTGCCAAAGGTATAATATGTAATTTTTGTTTAATCTCTTAGTTATCGTGACAGGCCTACTAAAATGTATCAGTCAGTTGTACTCTGTATGGCTTTAGTTTTTTGGAATCAAATTTTGCTAACCCAGCACTGTCCTGATTATAAAATATAATTGCTTGTTAATGAGAAATGGTTACAGGTGCTATAACCTTAGGAATGAGGAGGGTTCTTGAACCATCTCCTCAGCTCTAACCCCCCACCCCAATATGCCCTTTCAGGAGGCGAACATGAGACAGGCCCAGGCCCAGAACCAGGAGCTCCAGGCCTCCCAGGCCATCTCCCTAAAGCAGACAGAGCAACACAACCAGCAACTCCAGGATCTTCGTGCCAAGCTGGAGACGGTCGAGCAGGAGCTTGGTACAACACGAGGCCGCGCCGTGGACCTAGAACAGCAGGTGCTTGAGCTGAAGTCCTACAAAGAACAGGCCCAGGTGAGCTGTTGATGATAAGCTAAAGTAATGGAATGATTGTAGTGAGGATTGGAGTTTCATATGCAAGCACTCGCACGTCGATTATGTAATGGAGCTTAATGACGCAGCGTGTCGTACAAATAGCACAACAGCCAAGCTCAAGTGTTTGCATATGTACTTAAGATCGGGGTGGGACTGTGTGTTTTTGGCTTTTTTTTCCAGAAGATTAATTCAGCAACACAGATGTGACTGGTATTTACCCTCCTTCACCTCAGTTCTGCATCATTTTGCTTTCCTACATTTAAACATTTGATTTGCGTTATCAGAGAAGAAAGGTGCAGAGGACATTGCTTAACTTTACAATTGTACTAGGAAAACGTGGCGTGCATTCCTTAATCTATAGATCAGTTTGATTGACTTTGAGAAATTTATCACAGTCGATTTTATCAGAAGACCTTTCTTGTTCCTACTAACGAACTGGTTGATATGCAGCAGTAAGTCCCAGTGAAATCACTAGTGTTTACCTTTTATTAGAATGACACTTGATTAAAAAACAGACTATAGTCAAGTCCATTTCATACAGTTTGATGCAATTTGGCATTTTATATAAAATGACCATTTCACATATAACACCAAATCAAGGCAATCGGTACCTTCCTGTTTTAGTTCGTTATATTTTATTGGCACTCTTACATTATTCATTCTGTCGTCAGGTTGTAAGTAATTGTCATCATCCTCATCCAGTTATAAGCTCACTATGTGCATTAGTTCTGTTGCTCAGATAATATTATTTATATGTGGTTTGGTGTTCTGTTCCTTGTGGGTATGTACTACCCTGCCCCTCTTGTTTTGGCTTGCTTGTCTTTAAACTTGCCCGGTGTATGGTACTTTTTTGTTTTATTGGTTTCCCTGACTTCATTTTTTTCAATTTGACTTCTCCCTTCCCCTGTTTCCTTTCACTTTACCCCTGTAGTCCCTTGTTGTCAAGCTAGCCTCCTCCAAGCAGGAAGCTGAGCAGTTAGCTGCACAGTTGGAGGTTCACACATTAGAGTTAGAGAGAGCATCTAGAGAAATCGCTGAATCTGGAGCTCTGAGAGAGGCCCTTCAGATACAGCTCTCTGACACTGCAGTGAATCTGTCTACAGTGGAATCCAGCCGCACAGAACTTCTGTTGAAATCTGAGGAACTAACACAGCTTAATAGGCAGGTTCTCCAGCAGAAAGAAGCGCTTCACTCCAAAAATCAGGAACTGCACAAGGAAACAGCCGCATTGCGCTTGGAGAAGGAGACCCTTTCCCAGGCAGTCGAGGAGCTTAGTGTCCATGTGGAACAGGCCAACAAGAGGTTTCAGGATACTGAAGCAGAATACATGGGCAAATTGGAGGAGCTTCGCAAGATAAATGCTGAGAGGCAGGAAGATCATCTAAAGTACCAACAGGAGATCCTAAACCAGGAGAATAACAGGAAGCAACTCATGAAGGACTACGAGAAGATTTTTCAGGAAAAAGAAAGCATCCAGGAGGAACTGAAGCAAAGCAAAGAGAAACTGATATCTGAGCAGGAGAAGCTGGCAGTTGCAATAGACTTGGTCAGAGAGGAGAACACCATCTTAAGTACCAAGAACACTGAGCTAGAGGCCAGATGGGCCTTACTGAACATGGAGAAAGAGGATCTCTGTGCAAGAAATGCTCAGCTGCACGCAGAGGCTACTACTCTTGGGAAGGAAAAAACGGAGATTCTTGAACAGCTTCAGTCATCTGTTTCTGACAAGGAAGCCCTTGGAGTGGAAAAACGAGATCTTCAAAATCAACTGCATGCTACCAAAAAAGACCTGGAGAAGTCTCTTTATGACAATGCTGAGTTGCAGATCTCTAAAAACAGCCTGGCCAAGATGTTAGAGGAAATTAAAACCAGTAGGGAGATCACTGACTCTGAAAGACTCCACCTTTTGCAGGAGAAGGAAGACCTGTTGGCTCATCAGAGGAAGGTATGTATGGAGAAGGCTGAGCTCTTCAGGGAGAAAGAAGAGCTGTCTGAGAAGCTCTGCCACTCGGCCACTGCCTTAGAGAAGTCCCAGCAAGAGGTCACATCCCTGGGCCAGGAGAAGCAGGCACTCAACCTCAAGCTACAGGAAGCAGAGAAGCAACTTCTTGGCCTCCAAGCTGAGAAAGCAGCCCTTGAACTTGCAGTGCAGCAGCATGTGACTGAGAAGCTCTGTTTGGAGAAGGACAAGGGAGATCTTATAGAAAAGCATGAAAGGGAGATATCTGGGAAGGAGGCTCTTGCAAAGGAAAGGGACCAACTGGCAGATGATGTCCGTTACATAAAGGACCAGCTGGAGAACTCTTGCAGAATGAATGCAAACCTTCTGAAGGAAAAGGTCGTTTTAGAAGCCATGCTAGAGGAAATGAAAAGCGGCATGGTGATGGAGGGTGTTGAGAAGACCATGATAGAGCAGGAAAAATCAGATCTG
The DNA here is from genome assembly GCA_026781065.1 of Mormyrops boulengeri. NCBI lineage: Eukaryota > Metazoa > Chordata > Actinopteri > Osteoglossiformes > Mormyridae > Mormyrops > Mormyrops boulengeri. The sequence continues at coordinate 36,253,701 of JAODLD010000046.1, read as the reverse complement.
CAAATTCAGCTGCAGATGCAGTGCTCCCAGAAGGAGGCCCTTGAGGGAGAGAAAGCTGATCTTAAAGAAAAACTACAGAAACTGAAGGATGAATCTGAATATGTGCGGATGGAGCTGGTGCAGGAAAGAGAGACCCTGAAGGCAGAGAGAGACTGCCTTGTTCTTAGGGAGACTGACATGACCCGGGGTCTGCAGGAGCTAGAGAAGGAGAAAGAGAAACTTTTAGCCCGGATGCAGGACATCTCTGCTCAGAATGAAAGTCTCTCAGTAGCAAAACAGCGTGTGGAACTTCAGCTACAGGACAGTTCCAGTGAAATAAGCAAGCTGGCTGCAGCTAAGGATGTCCAGGACAGAAAAGTGACAGACCTTCAGGGAGAGCTGTGCACTCTGGCCATCAGCCTGAAGGAGGAGCAAGGCAAGGCCATTGCCTTGATCCAAGAGGCAGAGACTCTGAGGTTTCAGCTGAAGCAGATCAGTCTAGAAAAAGAGAACCTGGTTGCTGAGAAAGCAAGCATTGCTGGTAAGTTAGAAGAGGTGGGTAGTGAAACTGCCTCTCTGGCCAAGGAGAAGGTGAACCTCCTGGCTGCCAAATCCAAGCTCGAGCAAGAGATGGAGTCCTTTCTCAATGGGCAGGAGGAGAGCGCTGCTGAGAGCTTAAGGCTCCGGCAGGAGGCCAAATCCCAGCAGGCCACCTTGTTGGCGCTGGAGGCAGAGCTTGCCACGCTTCGGGTTGAGAAGACCTCGCTGGAGGAGAAGCAGCGGGCATCCCTGGAAAAGGCAGCGGCCTCTGGCCAAGCCCAGGCAGAACTCTCTGCTAGCCTGAGTGCCTTGCAGGGCGAAAGGGAGTCCCTGGTCAGGGAGAGGGACCAAGCTGCCCAGAAAGTCATGCATCTCGAAGCCCTGCACAAAAACGCTCTGTCCCAGCAGCTTGAGGTACACATAACTAACCATCCCACTAACCTTGTTGCCGAATGGCTTGAGTGACCTTGCACTACTCTTGCATGTGTGTTCCACCCAATGTTAATTTCCAGTTTATTTATTTTTTACTAACCACATTAATCTGCTTGCTTTATGCTAATGGATGGTATGAACTGCCTAGATTGTGGGTTAATTGCTACACAGACTTTAATATTTTATTGAACTATAATAATAATTTTCCTTCTGAGGAAATAAATGCAATAAATGACCTATTTAGAAACAGGATTAAAAATGGAAAATTGGTGCTTCGAAATTTATGATTTAATGTTTTAAGTAAGTCTGTTTGTGACGGACTGCTGTGTAGTTGAAATGAAGCGGATGCTTTGAAATGAATCTAAATATAGATGGTGGTCTTGGACATTTTTAAATATTTATCTTCTCATATTGAGAGAGAATTGCAAAATGGGAGAAATGGTGCGTTTAGAGCTCAGGGTGCCAATCAAGGGCCCCATCTCTAGTGTGCGGCACTATGTCCCTCCTGTGAATGTTTTATTAACACGACCTCCACCCCACTGTGTTCAGGCCGCCCAGTCTGCTGGGCAGCTACAACAGGCCCTGGAGCAGCTGACACAGGAGAAAAATCGGCTGCTTCAGGAGAGGAGTGGGATCCAGACCCGCCTGCAGGAGAGCCAAGGGACCACGCAGGAGCTGCAGGCACAGGTAAGGGGAAGGATGGGGCTTCCACAACTTGAATTGCTAGGATGAACTTTGGAAGATGGTGATGATGGTTTGGGAATTCGTTGGGTGTGTTTCAGAAGTACTCTGATGGTCGTGGAATGTAAAGCTGGGTATACGTGTAGGATTAGGCCCTGTTTTGAGTATGAAGGTATGCATGAGAGCCCAGTTTGGAGAATGAAAGTATACATGCAGCAGAACGGTCAATTTGGAGCATAAAGGTATATGTGCGGCAGGAGTGCCGACTTGGAATATAAAGGTATACGTGTGGGTGAAGGCCCCATTCAGAGTATTGAGGTATATCTGTGGGGGAAAGCCCTGTTTGAAGTATTACGGTATATGTGCACAGGAAGGCTATGGGGCTGCTATTTCAGCAAAATTATTTGCAAATGCGTGTGGAGAGTTGTGTACCTGTATCTCAGTCTGTGTGTGAATAATCAGTTGTGCAAATGTGTAAAAGAATCTGTAATTGTGTATTGAGATTTGTAAATGTGTACAATAACCTTTAAATGTGCATTCTGAATCCATTGTAAATCCGTACACAAATGTGCACTAATGTATTAAATTATTAATGGATAAAAACTCTAAGTATTTCACTCCAATCGCTGTAAATGCAGACGAGTCATTAGTAACAACTCAGTTACTACACAGTCAGACAGCAGTTAACGCAGCATACACTTGCCAACACTCGTCCGTATGAGCGTGACAGTCCGAAGGCTAAGCAAATAACCCGAAAAATAATTGAATTCATTGGGCTAGATGACCAACCTTTCTCAGTGGTGGAAGACATTGGGTTCCGCCGACTGCTCTCTCACTTGGAGCCCCGCTACGTTTTACCGGGACGTAAATATTTTGCAGACGTAGCCCAGCCAGAGCTCCACCAGACAGTGTACTCTCACATCGAACGTCTCCTTAAAGAAGGTGTCTCATCCCCTGTAAGTTTCACGAGTGATATATGGAGCTCAGACGCCAGTCCTGTGTCGATGCTGAGTTTAACAGCTCACTGGATTGATGCAGATTTTCAGCTTCATAAAGCTGTTCTGCATGCCCAGGAGTTTTCTGGCTCCCAGGCTTTTTTATTTTGCATACGAAGCAACAGACCCATTATATTTCTTTTATAAATTATAAGAAAGGTAAACAGTTTTTTTCTCTTTGACAATGCACAACAGAGTTTGCTCATGCACAAAACGGTAAGCCATGCTCTCAGGTATTTTTGATTAAGTAGTTTATTATAGTTTATTTGAATGCAACCTGCATTTGACTTTTTAATTGAGATGATTTGATTTAGGCAATGTTGTGAGATTTATTTGACTTTCTGCATTATTTAGCCTTTTGAGAGCCTTAATGTTTTCAATCTGTTAAAGATTGTGTTATTGATAGCAGTTAAATTTAAGTGTTTTTCAGTTGTCCTTTTGACTGAATAGTTGCTGCATTGTGCCTGCAAGTTTTTTTTGTATTTCTTCTCTTGAAAAAGTAAAAACATGTTAGGTGACTTTATGGTTCCTTTTTTCCAGATCACGTAGCCAGTAGCATTCATCATAACTAAATTGAAAAATTTACAGTCAATCAATGTGATTGGTATCGGGGATCGGCAGTGATCGGCACTCATTGGTGATCGGTATCGGAATCGGCAGCAAAAAACCTGATCGGAGCATCCCTAATTAATACCTAAGTCTAAGTTTGCTCCAATCGTTGTAAATACGGACAAGTCATCAGTTACAACTCAAGTGGATCTCTCAATGTTTTACATGTAATTTTTGCTACATTTCAGTCATGTTAGATACGCAAATGCATGTGAAGATTTGTCTGTATTTACAAGGTTTTGAGGGCTTAGGACTTAGCGCTGTCCCACTGGCAAGCTTTTGAGGGCTTGTGTATTGAATGTCGTCGGGTTATAAACCTTGAGACAGAAAAACGCCTGGGCATGGCATTTTTCCCCTCTATAGGTCCCCAAACTCTATTACTCTCCAGACCACAGGTATCAGACTCCAGTCCTGGGGGGCCAGAGCCCTGCACATTTTTGGGTTTCCCCTCGTTTAACACACCTGAT
>JAODLD010000046.1:36210697-36233126 GCA_026781065.1 Mormyrops boulengeri | reverse complement strand
CCCCCCCCCCAGTCTGGTAGCACCTTCTTTGTGTTTGTTTTTTTCCTGTACGGTTCAGTGCACAGAAAAAACACCGGCTTGTTCTTCCTGTTTAATAGTAACGTTAAAAATCCATGTTCCGAGATTCTACTTTCTTTGTATTCCATTAATAGTGTGTATTTAAATTCCCATGGTAATATTGGTGATTTTTTTTTTTCCAGATAGATTAAAATTCTAATTTAGTTTAGCAGAATAACCAAACAATCAATAATTCGCATCGTAATTAGATTTCTAATAATTAAACATTTCTGATGCATCAAATTGATTTACACCTCTGTCATATTCCATTGTCCTTCAGTACATTTGAATCACTTTTTAATCAGTTACTTTGTACTGTGATTGTGGCCCAGGTGTCTTTTTTTATTACAAACCACCTGACCCAGTTAATGTAGTTTCTTTGATTAACTGGGTTTATTAACAGTTTTAAGAACGCTTGGTGTTCAGCTAAAGTAGATTTTTATTCCACTCCTCCCCCATGTGAGCTGAGGACACGCCTTACACGCTTGAGTGCTACCTTCACGTGCTTTTCATCTGTGCAGATCGCCGTCTTGCGGGATGAGAACATGGTCGCTAAGACTTTGCAGTCAGCCGTCCGCTCCTTGGAGCTGGACAAAGCGCGACTGCAGGAGCAGGTGCGGAGCCTGGAGCAAAAGGTGGTGGGAGACGAGCCCAGCCCCCCTGGAGGATCCTCAGGTGACTCAGCCGTCCCAAGTTAGGTGGCTGCTCCTTCACGGCTACATTAGCAGCTGCGGTCGTTTATATACACTACAGGCCAGAAGTTTGGGCCCACCCACTGATTATTTTTTTTAAATATATGATACACTGCTTTTGCGAACTATTATTACGAGAAAATATTAAAAAATACTTAAAAGTAACAGACTGGTTTTGAAGTGTACTGTAACAATTTACTGTGCATAGTAAGTGCAATTTAATGAATGCAAGTGCCTAAGTATGAGTTTCCTCAGAATAACCACCCCTTGACTTTATTATAGCGGCACAGATTAACAGCACCCTTTCTAGCGATTTTTGGAAATAGCTGGTGTCCAAACCCTCCCAGCATCTTTTCAAGCGTGCAAACAGTTCTGTCTCATTTGTAGACTCTCACTTTGAACTTGTTGGTCCAACTCATCCTATGGATGGACTTTCGTCCGTCCACAAGAGCTGCTCCTAGTCCTGAATACTCCAGTGTTTGTGTTATTTAGCCTATAGTTCTATTTTTCTTAATAGTTAGGTGGCTATAAAGTTAAAGGTTTTCTGGCAGCAACTCAACCATGCAGTCCATCTGCTCTGACTTTGCTTGAGATACCAGTTTCCCTCTGCTCACATTAATCACAGCCCTCAGACCTCTGCACTCATCTTGCAATTTCTTTTGCACATCACAAATAAATGTTAATCTTCAATCTTTCATGTCACTTTCCCTGCCCCAGACTGTTTCTGGCACTGTTGCTTCCTGTCAACCTTTTTCTCTGTGAACAGTAGGTCACTCCATGCTTAGAAACATTTAACTTTCTGGCCCTTCTTTTCTCAAAATTTCGATTTGAGCTTTCAGTTGTTAGTTGTCTCTTCCTAGTCATTACAAAACACTTAAGTCAGAATTTGTAATAAGTATTTTTTTATCAGTTGTGATGCAGTATAAGGTTCAACAGATGATTGAAGCGAGTTGCAGACAGTGCATTAAACATCACAAACTGATCTGGGACAGGTCAGGCAGACAAGTGGCTATCATTTAGTTTATTAAGATACAATCAAGAGAGGCCAAAAGTAAATCAAGTTCTGACATTAGTAAATAGAGAATTCCAACACAAAGTGAATGTCTGCACTAAAGACAGACCTGATATGTCTTCAGAACCAATAATTTGTCTTTGTGGCTAAATAATGTGTTACTACAAACTGTAAAATACCAAAAACCAGTTTGTTACATTTGTTTTAAGTATTTCTAATATTTTCTTGTAATAAATTTGGCAAAGCAGTGTACAATTTTTTAAATTTATTTATTTATTTTTAATTTGCAGGTGGGCCCAAACTTCTGGCCTGTAATGTAATACTCTGCAAAAGTCAAAGAACATGTTTAAAGCTATTTATCTGGGTAATAATGTAAGTGCACATAATAATACCACATCTTGTGTTGTGAACTGGCTCTGTAATCCTCCACGATACTCCTAAACCACGTCTGTTCAGGACCCTTATAGAAAAGTGCCTATTTACTTGTATACCTATTCCCAAAAGGTTGTATACTTTTAAATCATATCTAAATTACAGAATTTTACCTATACAATGTAAATTCTATGTAAAAGCAGTACAGTAGTTATAAGAATAAAAATACAAAAAACATTGTATGTGCACAATACAGCAGGATTATTTTTGATTCGCGATCGTTCTAAACTGCACTTTCAAAAACCGCGTGAGATGAGGCCTGATTGTATTTCCCCAGAAAATTAACACAATTTAACATTAGAACATATGCAAATTAACCATAACAATAACAAGAAATAACAAGAATAACTTCTGTTCTACAGAAAATTACTGATATCTTGTTGGACGGCTAGATGAACACCGCTTCAGTTCTCAAACCTCTCCTGAGGGGCACCCCGGCCGTTCCATGTTTTTGTTAAATTGCACTACCAGTTCAATTAATTAATTAACTTAATTAGTTAAATAAGTGAATGATGTGTTGTGTAGCCAAACAAGTTGGGGTAGTGGTCGAGTCATATAGCTGTACGTGACGGTTCCTGCAAATACTGGGGTTGTTTTAGGAGAGGTTCTGAAGTAGCCAAGCTGACACACTTTGACAGGCATACCACAGTGTTACCGCAGCATAGGAGTCATTTAAACATTTTCTTTGACTGCCTAAGACTTCTGCACAGTTCTGTATAACTATAACAGCAAGACATTCCTTTGGGGTACAGCTGAATGAGGCACTTAACCAGGATGTTTTCAGGCCTGTATTACCGCTGTAATGTAAAACCGCCAGAGTCACTGCCAGTAAACTAATTATTGTTGCTGCTGTTGTTATTATGCAGTATAGCACTGTTAATTATTATCTTTAAAATATTTTCCTCATTTATTAATTTTTTTCTCTATTTATTTATTCATTTATTTATTTATATAGATATTTTATATCTAATTGAGTGGTGCTTGTTAACCTAATGATGTTAGTTGATGTCAGAATTGCAGACCCTGATTGGCCCTGGTGATTATTGTGGTATGTCTGGCACTTAACCTTGCCGCGTGCATGCGTGCGTTTGTTTCAGGTGATTCAGCTCTGGCACAGCTCCAAGAGGAGAAGGAGTCAGCTGAGAGCCAGGTATCTCTCTTGTTCCTTCCAGAAAGAGAAGCTTTGATTACCATGTCATGACTTGAGTTCAGCTGGTTTCCTTTAAAAAGTGTTAATTTACTGTCAGGTGTTCAGATGAGCTCCGTTCTGCAGCTGTGGCATCCGTCTATGCTGGGGAGAGATGGCCAGGCGGAAGCTCAGAGAAGCAGTCTGATGCGTGTGTGCTGCCTGTCGATGTGGCACCTTTCACACAGCGCTTGCCATGGATAATCGAAATCCAAAAATAATTTAAAATGAACTCCCTAAGTGCATTCCTGAGCCCAAAACCTATTTAATGAGGACCCTGTCTTCTATCTCATGTGCCATAATAAAGAATGAACAGGGAGAACAGTTGAATCTAATTTCCATCCACACTATAATCAAAATACTGTTGCATACTATATTACCATAATTCCACCAAAACCTAGTTGTTTAGAATAACTGTCAGATGTTTTAAAGTAATTTGATAAATGACAAACTAACTTCATGCACAATTTTTGCAGCATAGGATTAGCACTTTTGTTCGTTTGACTCGCAAATTACCCTTAAAATACATGACTGCTTTTTAAAAAATACATTATTGCGATGTTGTGACCCTGTGTGTGAATGTTTCATGTAGATAAAATCATCTTCCAGGCTCAGCGAATGGCTTTTGCACAGATGACAGAGCTTTGACCAAAGACTTGCTTGTTTTACGGAGACCTAAGGGTGTTATATGGAACAGTCCACTGTGGTTTTATTTTGTTCCTGTTGCTGGTGTTTTTTCATTGCTTATGACAGTTTTGCCATAGGGCTGGATGTCAGTTAATACCTAGAAGTTGTCAAACACATTCATGCCACCTCTCTCACTTTTCTGTGTGTGTTTCATTTATCAGCCAGTAATGAGTCTCCCCTCTTCACCCAGGTCGACCTGGCAGTCATTGCCATATGAATTTGTACTGTTGGAGTGCGGTTGGCCCTCCTGAAGCTTAACCCGTTTTTGTCTCTCTCCCACTCCCTTCCTTACTTCCTTCCTTCCCTCCCCGATGTTGGCAATGCTCCCCCCTCAAAGCAGGCAGCGGTTCGTTACTGTTTCTCATCCGTTTGTTTTCAAGCATGTCTGTTTCATGTTCCTGTGCCATGATATATCTGTTCATTAAAGATGGAGGCAGCTGTTGGTGGGGGTGAGGGGGGGCGGGGAGAGGTAGGCCAATGTACTGGTTGTCTCCCAACAAAGAATCAGGCTTTCTGTGATACTTTCTGTTCTAGTTAGTAATTTCCACTCCATGTGTGACCCCAAGTCCACCTTGGAATGGTGAAATCTTTTCTCCTCAGGTTAATGCAAATTTCTTACTTTTTGCGCATCTTATTCATTGAGGAATACAGATCATATGGTCTGATTTATCATTTGGCTTTAAATGCAGCAAAAGTTGTGCCAATAGGCTAGTGGTTATGGACATGGACTCTGACCAGGAGGTTGCTGGTTTAAGTCTCCCTGCTTCTAGCTAAAATTGACAGAATGGGGCAGAGAAGCAGGGAAAGGAGCTCCAGGCTGTACCCCCATACAGTAGACACCTGCAGAACCTTCACACTAGAGTTATCCTTCCATAATTGTTAGTGATCATTTCAATGACCCCCACTCCCCCCAGAGATTCTGTCTGATTCACATAGACTGGGTTCCAGGGAAGTGCTTTGTCCTCACTTCTGTTTTAACCACTGACTGAGCAAACTGGTGAAAGTAATCTGTCTGTCTTAGAGGGGTTGTGAGGTAGTCTTTGGATGTGGCCTCTCAGAGCACTGTATGAATAGCACTTACTGCCTGTGTGGTACACACATATTAATATATCTGCACATGTCAGAATGCCATTTTCAGGGTCTCACAACGCTTAGATATTGTGTTGATTGCTTAATAGTATGGGGAGCTGCGCATGTTTGCTGCTGGTTGCTTTTATTTATTTATTTATTTATTTGTTTGTTTGTTTATTTTTGCTCTGGACTGAGCTGGTCATGCTTTGCATGCAATGGTGATCCCTGTCCTGTTCGGAGCAGATCGACTTCCTGAACTCGGTCATCGTGGACCTGCAGAGAAAGAACGAGGAGTTGAAGTCTAAGCTGGAGAAGATTTCGGAGGCGGCACTCAATGGAAATAACCCCGACGAGCTGGACAGCTACGACTGGTACAGCCCTCAACAGATTCTTTGCACATTCATGCTGTCACCAAGTATCTTGAGTTTTTCATTTGTCAAAAGTTTCAGTGAGGACCGGCCCAAAAAGAAGCCCCCACCACGGCTTTTCTGCGACATCTGTGACTGCTTCGACCTGCACGACACCGAGGACTGCCCCACACAAGCTCAGACGCCTGACTCGCCGCCCCACACAGCCTACCACGGCAGCCGCGCTGACGAGCGGCCCTACTGCGACATCTGTGAGGTGTTTGGCCACTGGACCGACTCCTGCAATGACGACCAGACGTTCTGAGCCCCTGTCGTGACTTCACATGCTTCAGGCCCAGAATCCAACCGCATGGCAAACTTGCTCAGTTTGGATTGCCATTACCGTCTGCGTGATGATTATTATTATTATTATTATTATTATTATTATTTTTGCCCTACTGTAAGCAGAGCTGCTTTCAGTATCTGCCTGGAGATGCTTGCTCAGTTTTATTGTCAAAAGACAATGCAATCATGACGACAAATTATACTGTATTTTTTGGTACCCGTGCCATGTATTCTCTTTTTTTGCAAGTGGGTTCACACAAGCTGCAGACATCAGTATTGTCCTGCATGTTTGAAAACTTATCTGAAGAACTCTGTTCTCTGTTCACAACTTTGGCTGAAGCACTGTGTGAGAAGACCCGCCCAGAGTCAGCTTCTACGAACCGTTGCCCTACACGCTTCATCGTTTTAAGCATTGCGGCTCCTTTTAACTGCCTTTGTATGAATGTGTGTAACTTATCATTTTCAAAGGATAAAATATTAGAGTTATCATGCTGTTAAATTTTACATATCACTTTTTGTTCTTGCCAGTGTTTATCTGTACAAAAAAGCTTTGTTGAACGTTTCTCTCTATACAACTGTAAAATAAATATGAAGAATGCAAACTAATTCATAACTGTAAATACCAGAAATATTTTTTTCTTCCTTCCCAGAAGAGAATAGGTGATGGATATTCTTCTCTTGGTCTGTATGTGGCCCTCTGGTATTCCTTGGGGATTGATGTGCAAATGGTAATTTACATTTGACATCTAAACACAGTATTATAACTGAGTGCATAGTAATCTGTCTTTATTAAATTGTGACAGTCTGTCAGTTGGCTGAATTTCCCTTCTAAATATCATCCATTTTATAAACATTTATTCTTGTCAGAGTGGTAAGTTACCCAGGCAACAGAGGGCACAACTCTGGGGTGTATGCTGGACCGCGTGCCTACTCATTTATGCAGAATCTTGCACTATGAGTTCAGAGACCGTTTGCCTAAATGCATTTCTTTGGACTGCAGCAGGGGCCTGGAGTACCCCAAGGAAACTTGTAAAGCATGGGGACATCATCCAACTTCACATGCACACACTGACAGAGCGGATGTGGGCTTCAGACCCACAATCCTGAGAGCATAAGGTAATGCTGCTACCATCCTTCCAGAATACATTGATGAAAAAGTTGAATGGCAAGGTTATGGTAGAAATATGATCTTGAATAGTCTGTAAATGTCATTTATCGTGTCTGCAATGCTTTAGGAAACTTTTGGTAATTAATCACACTTGATAAGTACCACATGTGGTTTGAGTGATCAGATCGCAATGCATCTTGGTGGTCGTTTACACTTGTATTTAGCACTGCATACTTGTGATCATTTTAAAACATTTTAAACATTTTAAAACCAAGTGTAAATGGACACAGAGAAGATGGACGAATTATTTCTGCTTGTGTGATTTCCACTGTGACATATGAAGCAGTAAGTGTCATAGTGATTGACACTATTGGTTATTTATTTAGAATTTGAGGCATGCAACCAGCATGGCTACCACACTAATCTGCCTGTGTTTGCATCTAGACAATGATAATCAACCAAAACAAGGTTGTGTTAGAGCTGGCAAAGAAGGAGGGTGATGGTGTGCTGCAGCAGAGGATCAGGATCTGGTCTTCACAGTCACCTGATCTAAATCCAGCAGCAGTAACTGGGGATAACTTTGGTTGTTGTGTCTTGTTTTAAAAGTGCTTTATAAATAAAGTTGACATTGACTTAAGTTGGACCAGAGAGTAAAGGAAAAGCAGCCACCTAGTGTTTAGCATATCTGGGAAACACTTATTGGAAAAGCAGGTGGTTATCTCATCAAGTTGGTTGAGGTATGCCACAGGTTTGCAAGGCCGTCACTATGGACAGGAACTGCTATTTTGGAGAATATGAAATATGATCATTTTGATTTGTTTGCCAATTTTTTGGTCACTGCATAATTCCATTCATGTTATTTAATAGATTTGAGGGCTTCTCTGAGTAGAGTAAGTGTGTCACAAGTATTTAAAATTTACAGAACCAGCCAAAATTTTGAGTACACCTTGAAATCATCTATGCTTTAAACTGTAATACTTGTCTATCAACAGGACTAGAAGTAGGTTGTCTGGTTAATAAGCAACATTTTGCAATATTTCGGTACATCTATTGTGTATTTGCAAAACTCGGAGGGCGAGGTCATGGTTTCTGTATACGTGGTTCCCTGTGTCATTGAGACAACATTGTGGTCAGGGATTGCTTTGACGGTGATCGAGTTGGTGATCTTTATGAAGTTTAACCAGAATGTCTAGCACCACATATGCCAAAGGTATGCTATTCCAACAGGATTGCCTGCATTTGGGTAGTCCTTCATACCTCTGCAAGATATGACCCAAACATTCCTCAAAAATCGACAAGTACTTCCTAGCAAAGAAGAGAAGTGAAAGACAACTCAAACTAATGACCTGACCTGCCCAGTCTCCAGGCCCTGATCCCACAGAACTTAGATGGGACACAATGGACAGAAAGGTCTGAACAAAGCTACACAGACTCACTGATCATTGGGAACTGCTGATGAAGACCTGAGAAGTCATGCTGTGTGATTTCACTTGTGTCCATAAAGCTGTTATCAAGGTAAATGGTGGCTTGCTTGAAGAAACCAAGATAGTTTTACAGAAGACCAAGTTTCCACCAAAACTGTCATCCCAATCAGGGTGCTTTTCCCTGGGAAAGGCTCAGTCGCCCTTCAACCCTGACCAATATAAGTAGTTTAAAGATGGGTGGATGGCTGGACAAGGGGTCAGTAGGTAGCATGTTTGCCATAATGTGATAAAAATCTGTTATTTCAACATTGTGGGTACCACTTGTTCAGTCCCCACAAGGGGAAACTCAATTTTATAAAAATCTGTAACTGCAATCAAAACTAAAGATGCTAAAAGTTTGGTGTTTTATTTGGTTAATTATGGTTAAAGTTAGGGCTGTGTAAGGGTTAGGGTTGTCATTGTTGGGATTAGAGTTATAAAAGTGGATGGATGTGTGTGTGTGTTTGTTTATTTGTTCATTTTCCCTGTGCCATATGGGTGTCCTCCAGGTACTTCAGTTTTAATGTTACAGTCCAAAGACATGCCGGTAGGCAAATTATCTCAAAATTATCCATTGTGTGTGTGTGTGTACTATGGACTGACATCTTGTTCAGAGTGTTCCTCTGCCTTGTCCTCTAGGATTCAGACCCCCCTGCGCACACACTGAAAAAGTGGTCATAAGATGTGTATGTGTGTATATATCCATCCATCCATCCATCACTGTAACAGGTGTAATCCCAACTGGGGTCGCGGGGGGGACCGGAGCCCATCACGGGAACAATGAATGCAGGCAGGACCCAACCCTGGGCAGTCACCAACACACCACAGTATGTGTATATACATGAAATATTTCTGTGGAAGAGAGGGCATTTCTTGTGATTCCATAAGACCATGAAACTGCCCTTCCTCTCTGCACTTCTGTTGATAAAAATCAGTTCACTTTGTTGAAGTTTAACTTTCTTGAGTGTTGAGTTTTCCCCCTAGGTTGCTTTAATTTTGTTTATATAACATATGATTTAGATAAAGGAAATGAAAAAGTGTCTCTTTTTTTGAAAACGCTATTCTGTTGCAAAGAATAAATGACTAATGTGTTGTATATAAGAGTGTGTTGGTTCTGGGTTGTTCAAAATGTTAGGTATTAAGATGTGGGAACTTACTTTACGGGGATCCATCAACACAAAATAACTTTCTCAATGAATTTTTTATAGTCACCCATAATACCCATGCATATTCCGAATCAGAAATTCAGTCAGATTCACGAAAACAAAAGTGATTTACAGCTAATTATGGTTTATTCTTGTAGCCTGGAATGCGTGCCATTACTTCATGTAATCTCAAGCAAACACGGTACTTTATTTGGAAGTTAAAATCTCTACCCTTTTCTTAGCGCAATGTTTTTAATATGCACAGATTTACATTGTCTATTTCCAGGTGAATCACGTAAACTGAACATTACTTAATCACTACATGTACAGCATGCCTTTTGCACCATCACCATCCTCATCCGCCAGTAAAATAATCCTTTCCTTCCCTGTGTTGCTTTTATTGGCTCTTCATCTGTTTGTTCCCTTTTCCAGTTCTATTTTCTAGCTAAAAAGCACTATTGTCATTGCACAAAATGGCATGTTCTGTATTTTCTGAGAACCTCATAAGTCCTACATTTACTCTTGGGTGAAGTGCTGATAATTTTATTGTTGCTATTCTTCTTTACATTTGCATTTATATAGATTTGAAAATGACAATATCAAAAAAAAAAAAAAGCATTTAAAACATGTTTATAAGATTAGGAGGGTGTTTCAAACTGGTAGCCCTTTGTATGGCTCAGTACCCATGAAGTAGCTCTCAGTTTCAAAAAGGTTGATGACCCCTGGTGTAGAGAGTGCGCAAAGCTGCCCAAGTAGCGACTCCCAAACCATACATTGCTTGTTTCAAATTACTCGTGTTTCTGGCACAATTGCGTGCACTTTGTTTAGTTGGATTTTTCACTAAAAGGTACTCCCACCTCTCAAAACTTTGTTTTTACGAAGACTGCAAATCGCTGTGCTACTAGTTGCTGTTAGAAGTGTAAGATGTTCCAAAATCACCTTCGTATCTGATGTTCTTACGCTCCTCGTACTGCAAAGCCTATGCGAATGATGTCACAGCAGGCGGAAGTCAAAGCGCTCACACCCGCTGAGTAGCAGTGTTAACGTTCAGCTTATGCTGCAAAAAATGCATCCATAACGGGAAATAGCTGTCCTGCGACTGACTGTACAAATAGATTTAACAGGAAATTTGAGCTGTATTTTCAGAGACTGCCAAAAACTAAATGAGTAGGTATCGTATGCTTTGAATATTCTGTTTGTCTGAATTTTCTGAACTGGATATGAAAGAGGCCCTGCGATGGTGTGGCGCCCCATCCTGGGTTGTTCCCTGCCTTGTGCCCATAACCTCCAGGATATACTCCGTACCACCCGCAACCCTCATTAGGATAAGCGGTTTCAGATAATGATTGAATTCAAAGAGAATATTTCTCAACCTTATCGGTTAACAGTGAGCTTAACAGATAAGCCAATATTCTGTCCAGCTTTCCCATTAAGTTAAAACTGAAACTTTATTTACACATAGATTATACACACAAAAAGGTACACGATGTGCATCTCCAGTAACACAGAATCCATATTCAATAGTCATTCACATAAATTTAGTGCAAAATGATTTAACCCACTAGACCTCTAGCCACAAATTTTAATTAACCAATTATGTTTCAATAAAAATGCACTCAGAGCATGCATTTATAAAATCTGTTCCATGAAAATGAAAAGATAAATAAAATGATGCTTTTTATATTTGTCAGATTGTCGGCCTCCAATCTACAGCAAATTAACGGGTGCTACATTTTAAAAGCTGGTCTGTCACATCTCGTCTCTGGGTGGCTTACCAGTGACCACATGGTCCACTGTTCTGTGGTGTTCAGCTTGTGCACCACCATGAGGTTCTTGTAGATGCAAGGATTGAAGGGTGTTATGTGCTGGCGATACCCAAATGTCTTGAAGCCGTTGTGGAACACCAAAGTCACGTTCATCTTCAATAAACACATGCCCACAAATACGTCGTCGATGGGAAAGAGGTCTGTGCTTTGGGCTGCCTGGTTCAGGTGAATGACTGTCCATCGCGACATAAGGTACCCACCACCTCCTGCATAGGGGGGGTACTCAGGCTCACGGTATAGCTCCTCTGGGATATAATACTTGTCTTTTGGGTCACGAATAGGAAATGCTGGAGTAATCACATCACCAACAAAGAGGTGTTTGGAAGGACTGTACTCCTTGAGGAACTCCACCAGGTTGCCAGTGTGGACAAAAACATCATCATCCCCCTTCATTACAAACTGGGCAGTCTGACACTTTGTGCTGAACCACCTGAGGAAGTGGATCTCCTTCAGTGTTAGGTTGAAGAAGGTATCTGCAAAGTCCCACTGCAGAATGTCACCAAACTGCTCATTCTCATACTCGAGAAGCCTCTGTAACATGTAGCCCTTCACCAAGTCCTTGGAGCGGCCCATAAGGAACACAAGCTTCACCCTCTTGCCACCAACAAGTCCATATTTGCCCCACGTACTCCTGAGAGCCATTCGGCGGTCTATCTGGACAGCCGTTGACTTGATGGCCAGAAGGAGGAAGAGGTCTCCCTCACAGTCTGTAGGGCTCAGGAGCTTGCGGAACAGGCGGCAGTGCCTGAACCTAAGAAATTCACGGTGGGCCTCTGGCAAGTGCTGAGGAATACTCTCCTCACTGTAATTTTTAGGCACACATTTATAATCAGGTAAGGGGGCTGTTGTCACAGAGTCTCGTTGAATTTTGCCTGTGAAGAACAAGTCGCTGGATATCAGAGTTCCCAGGTCAGGCTGATTGGCCATGAGGTCCATACTTAAAAAAATGATTCCTAGTGCAAGCATGAGCACTATAATGCACAGTGGACACTTGAAAGTCCTCTGTCTACAAAGGGATCTCATGGCTCTGAAAGGGAATAGTACAAGTCCTTATCAATGAAAAGAACACACCATGTAATCTTAGATTTACCATTACATTTATAAAACATAGGACTTGGCAGCCTTATCCATGTTAATGCAAATGCATCCCATTGAAAACTGTTATGGTTATCAAGGGAAGGCACAGTGTCGGTTTGGGTGGCGATGGTAAAAGTTGGGGGGGGGGGTGTTGCGTAAGCAAAAGATTCATAGCCATGCCTCTGGGAGCGACCGCGCCTACTTGTTCTTTTTTTTTTGCATGTTTTAAAAATAAATTCGTGATTTTGCAATGGAAGCGATAATAATTACGACAACCTTCATACATTGCTATTTAAAATGTTTATATAACGGCCTCAGTTAATGGCACTCATTCGTTACCTAAATATGTCACGATGTACAGCTCACCTAAAATATAGTTAAGAATGTGACCATACATATCCACACGGCCAAAATGGAACGGCGACAAAGGAGGGAAACCGACACTTCACATCAGGGATCAAATGACATATCATTTAGAAATAACTAGATCATGTGATTGTTTGACGTCGAACAGTTAAGTCACCAATATCAAGCTGTTTTTTGTTACTAACCACAAGGTAATTTAAGGAATTAAATAATTTGGCCTGTATGGTCCTACAAAAGTAGATACAGCGTAACGTTTTCCTCTGTAATCAGATTTAATGAGTTATAAATTTAACGTAGGCACACTGCTGTATTTTTTAGTTGCATTTCTTAGTTTCTGAATTCAAATATAACAAGAAGTCTATTTTTACTATTTTATATGTGAAATATTTAAATCTGATGAAAGACTGAGCCATTGGATTTTTTTTCTCTCCACAACCCCCGTTGATATTTAATTCACGTGTTTTTGCTGTAAATTTGTGGTTCTATAACAAAAAAATATTTAGCCTACGGATTTAGCACAGATCTGTATACGTACATGCGCGACCGATTGCATGTTGTAAAGGTGTAAAATGTCGCAATTTAAATAATATCGGCATGAAACATTAGCTGGGAATTTCCCAATAACCAGTCCATTACAAATAAGAACAGATCTCCAGCGGGGTTTGGAGTAAACATGATTTTTCACTTTAACAAACAATACGTCATATTTCTAATACAATAGTAAGCGTGACGGTTTAAAATAACAAACAATCAGTGTGTTTTGATTCAGATTGGAAAGCATGGTGTCCGATATTGACAAGGACACGATGAGTATAAATGGTTTTTGACTCTGGAGTTAAAACGCCTTCGATCATTGCACTGACTGCGGGTCTGTCCAGTTAACGACCCTTGACAGGTAACCGCCATGCCTTGGGAAAACAGCGCTATGTAAACCCAAAGCACACATTTTTAATGTAGTGACGAAGTTGCTGAACTTACCATCCGCAGGATAAAAAACCAGTGGCAGCTCCTCCAGTCTCAAACTTTGCTGCACCGCAGCAGCTGGAAGACCACTGACGTGATTAAGAAATAAATTACCCCTCTCGGGTGTCTCTTAATTCTACAGTTTCTGTACGGAATAATTAGCAGTTTAGAGTTCCAATAACTATCTGAGGATGAACCGCAAAGACCCTACAATACTTAGTTATGCGCAGTTTATCCTAATTCATGGGATTAAATCTTTTTTTATTAGAAGACCTGCATTCAAAACGTTTGTTTCATAAACAAAATATTGCCATATTCTGCCAACAGGAATGGCTTAGTTAAAATACTCACGGTATTTTAAAGTCCTCTGGTACGGATCTCATGGGAAGAATAATTTGTGCGCCTCGACCCTTTCACCTTATACTCTGAAATAGAGGAAGTGGGATTCACTATAGTCTAAGCACATTAAAATAGCAAGTATGTACCGTCCCTACCCTGTTACGTTTTGCTTTGTGTTCCACCTACCTGGTGTACGATACTCTCTGACCAATCAGTAAGCAGAGGAAAACTTTTTGTATTACGACTGTATTATAAATGAGTTTTAAGATTAGGTGGACGATGGGGTTGACGTCATTTTGGATGTATTGAAAAGTGACACCTTGAAAATGAGATTCCGAGATTCAGGGGTAGCACTAAGGCTGTTCTAGGGGGGCTTTAGTAGGTAGAAATCAAGCTTTTATCTTGATTTTAGTGAAATAAGACCAATTATAGAATGTATAAATGCTAAGAGTAAAATACACGCATAGTTCAAAAACAATATTTTAAAATTATCCTCCCTAAATAAATTTGGCTTGAGGTATTTGACACACAACACATCCAGGGTGATCCACAGCCGTGTGCCCTGTTCCTTCTGGGATGGCGGATTGGATACACAACTTAATAATTTAATTTTGAAGGTCTATTTTTTGGGAGGGAATGATGAATCCAAATTAAACATTAGGGGTCTGATGCCCCTCTTTGTACTAGATAAGCAGTTATAAAAGACAGAAGGATATTTGACTTGACTGACAGCAATTAGAAAACAAGCCAAAACTTGCTTATTCATATTTCGATTTTTATTTTATTTTGCATGTAAGGGTGCAGGAGAGAGTTTCATATTGGGGGGGGGGGGGGCACAACTTAAGAATTTCAATGCCAAAGACTATTTATTAGAATGAACACCTGTCCCCCCAGCTCTTACATTCCAGCAGTGCCAGCCCTGGGTGTTCTGGCGCCCGAGACATGATTATGCTGAGCGCCCCCCACCCCAGAGGAGCAGTAAACACATTTTGTCAATTCATTTGCACTAAAAACATTTCAGCAGCACAGGGTATCTGACTGCTAACTAACAAGCTCACCTCTGTTTCACAAGAAGGGAAAGTAGGGAAATTTTCAACTACTGTAAATAACTGTACTGTAAACAATGGACTGCAACCAGTATTTATTCTGATTATTTTTATTGGCACTTCTGCACCCCCTAATGGGATGGCGCCCTAGGCGATTGCCTGTGTTGCGCAAACGGCGGACCGACTGCATTTCAGTGTCTGATTTTTATCATGTAACATTCCTCACTTCACTGATGTAAACCGTGGCTTTTATTCTTGCTGAATTAGTTGGCCACAATGTTGAACATTTCCTAATTGAAGTCCTTTTCATTTTCTTCCAGAACTATTTTATCAACTTCATATTTCTTTTAAATGAAATCCTTACGCATATACACACACATATCATAGCCATGTGCTGCAATAACCTTAAATAGTAAAAAAAAAATTATTAACAAATACTAAGAATCAATAATATATTCATGATGGATGGTTAAAGGCATTTGCGCCGAGCTTTTAATAAGAATGGGACGAAAATATAATTTGCTTTTAGATGAAATATGTGGCATGGTGTACCTTACTCATTCTTTATTCTAGCGCTATGAGGATGATTTCCTTGAGTTATTGTTATTCGTCACTGACCTGTAATCCAGGCTGCAATAGCAATTATTTCTTTGGTAATTAAAATTCACATACCTGTTAGGTGTTCACATCTCCTTGAATATTTTCAGTGAGATTATTGTATAAGAAATGCACCCAGCTTTATTCAACAGATATTTCTTGAAGCGATAGAGCCACAGGTTTGGAGCTACTTAAAAGCATATCGCATTGTGCCTCCCACCCAAACCAATCAAATTATGTTCCAAATCTTTTAGGGCCTCTGTCAGTCAAGGACCTTTGGAGTCGACCTAACTTCCCCCATTATGGTGCCCCTGAGCAGAGCTATGATCTTCTCGCAGCGTTTCATCACTTCTCTGAGCACACGCGATTTGATTGTGTCAAACTCTCTGCTCAGTATGTGAGTTACATGAATTACATAAATTCTATATATCCATGAGAGTGATTTCTGAATGCAGAGCAGATGGTCATTCTGCTCATACTTACATACTGTATATGGATGTGAGTGTGTATTATTTGATCCCTGCCCATTTGCTAACCAACAGATCCAGCTTAACAAGTGTGTGACTCGGAGACAGATCTCCTGTTTTATACAGCAAATGTGGCGCTTTAGTACGGATGGCCACACTATTCATGGACAGTTCAACGTCTGGATGCATCTACTGAAAATCATTTATTTTCCAGCAAGATAGAGACCCTAAGCACGCCTTGGGGTTATGAAAGTACCGTATTATCATTTCAACAAGGAAAGCAATAGAGTGCTGTGACAGATGACTTGACCCTCACAGTCACCCAACCTAAACCCTGTAGCTGGTTTGGGATGAGCTGAATCGAAGAGTAATAGCAAGGTAGCCAGCTTGTGCCCAGGAATTGTGGAAACTCCTTCAGGACTGTGGGAGAAGAATTTTAGGTGCCTACATCTGGAATGTAAGAATGCCAAGACTCTGAAATGCTGTTATTAAAGCCTAAGGGGGCTATTGTAAAGAGTGTAAAATTTGAGATATTGAATACTCTCTTGATTGCTACAATATTTGATATCTATTACTTCATTGTCTCGAGGCCTTTTACTATGACGTGAATGACATGACTAAAATACAGTAGTCCTCCCGCATCTAAGGTTTCAGTAGCCACAGTTTCAGTTATCTGTGGTCTACCACAGTCTAAAAAAAAAATTAAATGTGTAACAATATGTTTTTTCATTGTGCCGTCGTCCTTTGAGTGGTATAAAAAGCATGATTTTCATTGCTCCGTCATCCCTTGATACATAATTTTTTTTCATTGCTCTGTTGTTTTTTGAGAATTAGGATAAAACAGAATCCCTTTCATTCAATGGAGAGTACAGTACTGTATGGTACTGTTTAATAATATACAATGTACTTTATTATTACTGTATTTAATGTTGGTAATGTTTTTCTGTGCATAATTTCTCAATTATTATATGTGATTACAGGAAAATCACGTTACAAACGGGCTCTGCGGATGGTACACTATTATCCGTGGGTTCGGCTGTCCGCAGATACAGGAGACCTACTGCACAGACAAATGCATTAAAAGCAGGTGTGTCCAGATTTTTGACTGGTACTGTATCTAAATCTTTTTAAAAGTTCCTAAAAATGATACCCATCCAAATAAAGGGAAATCCAGACCGGCGGCGCTGACATCAAGACAAAACATCATTCACTCCATCTTAGTTGTCCTTTTCAAAGTAAAAACACCCGTGAGGAGAGTACCCTTCCCTTATTATCAGCACAATGAGCTTTTCACTGGGTGTTCTCAGGCCCAGTGACGCACTGTAGGCTTGATTTATGGGCCTGTGAGGCAGACCGCCACCACTGTAGGTGAATGCTGATCTCCACTGTCAGAAGTCCCAAGTCTGCAGGGTGGTTCCCCACCACGTCCACGTCATTCTCCTTTTTCCCTTGGCCTTTACCTGGAGGCAGGGACGGGAATCAGGCACAGACAGGCAGGGAGCAGAAAATCTGTGCCAGCAGTGGTCTGTGCCCCCCACTGCTGCAGAGCACTTATTTTGCATCTTGCATCTGCTGGGCCTTAGCTACTGCATATTTTCCAATTAGTCAACTATGTAATTACTTCAAGAGAAGGGCTTGGAAAGAGAAGGGGGTTACAGGTACCCCTGCTGGTGGCTATGGATGGATACCCACAAAACCCATTACCTTCCTTACAGTTGGGTGAGCCAGCTTTTATTTGGCTTCCTGTGACCTCTTACATAGGCTTGGTCTACTGGTCTTCATTCTTCTCCTCTTTGAACTTTATGCTTGATTCCTGTGGAGGGGGGAGGAGCAAACATTAATGTGGGAAGATCCAGTGAAACAGCATTCAGTAATGGAATATATTTTGTAGCAGCCCTTGGATCCCAAAGAGAGAGTCTCGACGGACGCTTAAGGATTCCTTTTTTTAAAGTTAAGCAGCATCAACCTTAATCCATTTCATCTTGTACCTTATAGCACCATGAAAATTGTATCAGGACATACAAACAATAAACATTTAACAATCTAGTTCCCACGGATACAAACTTATTATGCATCTCAAACATACATAAATACACGTGGCAAATCATGATTGAATAAACAATCATACCGCGCTGCGCTCACCAAGGAATGCAGATGTATGATACAATAGTCCTTTCCTCTATCATTAAAAGAAGCGTCAAAGTTTACTTTTAGTTATGTAAATGAACTACAAAAACTCGGAGATAAAACTCATGCGGCTTAGACCCAAACAAAGCAGCTTCTCATCATTTGCACCTGCCGGCTACCTTTACGAAGATCTCCCCCTTATACAAACTACGGCGTCACCCACAGGACAAAATTCAATACCACAGGTACACACGATATTCATTCACAAATTCACACACAACCACATTAAAATACACACAAAATATTTGTGAATAAGTTAGAGAATAAATTAGACATATTTATACATCATTTTACCAGAACAAAATCACAAAAACATACAAGGACAAGCTCAACAGACTAAACTTAGTAAGCTGGAAAGTGAATGGAAACTTCATGAGTCACAGATGATGGTTGAAATGAAGCAGAAGCAAGCTGAAGTTGAGCTGAAGCTAGAGGAGGGGAAAACAAGGTTGAAAATGATGCAAGCAGACATGGATGTTAAGGTGGCTAGAGCTCGGGTATGAACATATAGCAAATTTGAAGGTGAAGTGGAGAATGTAGTGGGAGAGATCTGCGAGACAGTCGCTGTTGTCAGAACCACTGCGGCTATGGATTTAAGTAGACCAATAAGCATAGGAGCCACATTGTTGCAACCACAGGTATTGCCTCAGAGTTCAACAGCCAGCTTGGCTGAAGCAATTGCAAGTTCACTAAGCCTAAATCATCTTCCTATTCCCGAACCAACTGTGTTTGCTGATGATCCTTTGAAGTTTGTTGACTTTAAGATGTCATTTCTAACTTTAATTGGCAGGAAATCTATTCCTGCCAGTGAGAAGATGCTTTACTTGAAAGGATACCTTGTAGGAGAGGCACGCAGAGCTGTAGAAGGGTTCTTTTACCGGAGCTCTGAAGATGCATATGAGGGTGCCTGGGCCGTTTTAGAGGACCGTTACGGAAATCCATTTGTCGTACAGACAGCTTTCCGAGACAAGCTTATGAAATGACCTAAGATTAGTTCAAATGATTCTCCTGCATTAAGAGATTTTGTAGATTTCTTAAAAGGCTGTATGGAAGCTATGCCCCATGTTAAAGGACTGGCCATTTTAAATGACTGCGAGGAAAATCATAAGCTCTTGAAAAAACTGCCAGATTGGATTGTACAAAAATGGAGTAGGATCATTGTAGAAGAACTTGATGCAACAGGAGTTTATCCAGCCTTCAACCGTTTTACAGAGTTTGTGTTAAAAGAAGCTCGCATAGTCTGTAATCCCATCACCTCTCCTTTCTTTTTAAGTTCTAGAACAGCAGATGAGAGGCCTCCTAAAAAAGCAAAGGCTCTTAGCACAAGTGTTCAATCGAAGGATCACACATTAAAGACCTCAGAAAGTATGTTTGTACCATGTACCATGCCTCATCTGCAAGGGTGAGTTGCATGGCATTGCTAAGGGCCTAGTCTTTACTGCTAAGCCTATGGGAGATAAAAGGGCATTTATACATTAGAATAATCTTTGCTTTGGGTGCTTGCGTAAAGGCCATATCATTAAAGATTGTAGGACAAGGCATACCTGTGGGGTGTGTGGCCGTCGCAATCCGACCTGTGTGCACAAAGAGAGAGAAAGGAAACCTGAGGAAGCCACGATGAAAGGTTCTGCTTTTACAGAAAGGCAAACGACTCAGGAAGTCCATAAGGTCAACTCCCATGTGCTGATTCGAGAGGCATCTGCCACTTCAAGTATCGTTCCTGTCTTCTTGTCATCTGTGAAAGAACCCGAAAAGGAAATTCTTACATATGCTCTTCTTGATACACAGAGTGACGCAACCTTTGTCTTGGAAGATCTTGTTAGAGAGCTGAAAATAGTCACTCAACCACTGCAGTTGAAACTTAGCACAATGACTGCTGTAGATACTGTTATAGCTAGTGAAAGTGTGGGTGGCTTGCAAGTTAGAAGTTTCCATAATGAAAATCATATTGTGTTACGGCAAGCATATATATGTGATTTTATTCCTGTGGCAAAATCCTGTATACTAACTGCAGCTACAGCTTTGCAGTGGTCTCATCTTAAACATCTCGCAAATGAGTTGCCATCGCTTCAAGACTGTGATGTGGGACTGCTAATTGGACATGATTGTCCTTCCGCTTTGGCGTCCCTCGAGGTCATAATTGGTCATGACAATGAACCATTTGCACAGAAGACCAAGCTGGGATGGAGTATTATAGGAGCATCGAATCCCCATCTGGATAGACATGGAGGCCAAAGGTTTGTGCACAGAGTCGGAGCGAAGGAAATTGTCGTTCCATCCGCTGCAGACATCCTGAGAGTTCTGGAGTCAGACTTCAGAGAGAGAAATTCTGAGGGCAAACTTGTCTCCCAAGATGATGTGCGCTTCATTCAGCTTCTTAGTAAAACCATTCCGCAGAGAGCAGATGGCCATTTAGAGATGCCTCTTCCGTTTAAAGGCCAAAGTCCTCCCTCACTGCCAAATAATAAGAAACTGGCCACAATTCGCCTTCAGCATTTGAAGAGAAAGTTAAATACTAATCAGCAGTTCCATGATCATTACAAGACCTTTATGGAAGATGTGATCCACAATGGTGATGCAAAGCCGGTTCCAGAGGCAGCAGTAGAAGAGGTCCTTTGGTATATACCTCATCACGGTGTATACCATCCTAAGAAACCTGGCAAGCTAAGAGTTGTCTTTGATTGTTCAGCTAAATTTCATGGCATATCTTTAAATGACACTTTACTGTCAGGCCCTGACCTGATTAATTCTCTGGTGGGAGTTCTCTGCCGTTTCAGAAAGGAGGCAGTAGCCATTATCTGCAATATTGAAAGAATGTTTCACCAATTCTTTGTTACACCTGAGAATCGCAGCTATTTGAGGTTTCTATGGTGGGAGCATGGAGATCTTGATTGTGAGCCCAAAGAATATCAGATGGCCGTCCATCTTTTTGGTGCTGCTTCTTCCTCAGGATGTGCCAACTTTGGTTTGAAGTATTTGACACAGCAATACAAGTCACTCTATCCTTCTGGAGCAGCTTTTGTGTAGTTTTTATGTTGATGATGGGCTAGTGAGTGTTCCTTCAATCAAAGAAGCCTCTGAGTTGATTGTCGAAGCACAGTAGTTGTGTAAAAGAGGAGGCTTAAGGCTCCACAAATTTAACTCAAATGAGAGAGAAGTTCTTAGTTGTGTGGATCCATCTGAAAGAGCGACAAGTGTTGAACGCCTTGACCTCAGTCAAGATTTAGATTCAGTAGAACATGCACTGGGCATTCAATGGCTCATCAAAACTGACCATTTCCGCTTTAATGTAAACTTGAAGGACAAGCCTGATACTCGCCGTGGCATTCTTTCCGTCATAGTCTCGTTGTATGATCCGCTGGGATTTGTGGCCCCATTCATTTTGAGTGGAAAGTGTGTTCTTCAGGAGCTGTGCTGCAGGAGCATTGAATGGGATGATCCACTTCCTGATGACTTGCGTCCACGGTGGGAAGAATGGAAGACAGGCCATGAAGGGCTAAGAGAGGTCTCAATCTCTAGATGTTACTACTCACCACACTTTGGCAAGAATGTGAGTGTTGAATTACACCACTTTTCAGATGCTAGTAGTGTGGGCAGTGTCAATTACGTCAACGAAAATTTTGAACGATAAGTATTTGTTGAGAACCTTTTATTTCATGACTAGATTGTAACGACAACGTAAATGGAAAAATGGTTGCATCTTTCTCATTGGATAATTTTTCCCCCTTGGTGCATGTCTGCGCAAATGCAGCTTCCAGTTAAACTAAAAACTAGTGAGCAAGATAACATTGTGAAAGCCTAATTATGATGAGTTCTTCACTTTTACCGGTGCCCTGTTAGGTGGGCAGAAAAAGGAGAGATGATCTGTGGATAGATTTCTGTTATAGTCAAACCGAAATAAAGACTCGGTGTATCGTTCCGGATGAGGATGGAGTGCCATGTGGATTCCAGATTGCTGGAAAAAACACTACCAGTTTGAAAATGCACCTGAAGACATGCCATCCTGCAGTCTCTGA
>JAODLD010000046.1:36182144-36193304 GCA_026781065.1 Mormyrops boulengeri | reverse complement strand
ATACCAAACTGGAAATATTGGAATTAAACGTTTGAAAAAATATTGCTGAAAGAAAAACAGGGAAAATTAACGCCGAAAACTTACTAGTTTAAATACATTGTACTTAAATTGTTTATTAGATAGGAAATCCGGGCTAACAGTGTATAGTTGGATGGCTAGATGAACATCGCTTCAGTTGCTCATTTTTAAAAAGTGCATATCCTATTTTTATTTGCATATGATGACTTTATCCATAATGTGCTTCTTTAACTTAGGGTATATCTCCAAAAACACATGGAATTTTATTTTGCATATAGGCCTAGGCTTCATAAATAAATCACTTTGTATAAGATGGCTAGATTTCTAAATGTGGTTAAACGCATGTACAGATCAAACATACCTTAATTCGCTTTAAATCGGAAGGTCCCAATAGCTTTCTCTTATTCCTACCCATAGGAGTGACCATTGCCATTTTGCTCGGTGTGTTCGGTACCTGTTTCCCGACGCGGGATAATTCTACACGGAACACGACAATGGAAATTAAACGCCTGTGCGTCGTCCTTGAAAATGTAAACTTATTAACAGAGTATTATGTGAGTACCTGCTCTTTCCTCCGTTTGCTACAAATGTTTGGCTGAAGAAATACATGTGTGACACCAATGGCTTTTGCACAATATTGATAATGTATAATCGAACTTTTACATTTCCATCTATATGGATAAAATAAATATTTATATAGTTATATATTCATAAGTTCTTTGTCATAAAAAGCAGAAGTTATATGACATTTCCGTCTCCTTTCTGTTTTGCAGACTGAACATTTATATTTAATCTGTAGGTTTAGCTTTACCTTTTGTGCTTTGCCATTTTCGTGACTTCACTGTCATACCTTTGTTCAAAGTGCTGAAATTAAATAACAAGCACATCTTCCTACTACTAAATAATTTGTCTCTGTGGCTAGAAGCCGCTTTTATAACATTCTGCTAATATCGATACCAAAAAGTAGCTACATCAAAATACAGTTAAGTAACATTGTTATCTTTTCCTCTTCCACAGAGGCATGTGATGCTGGGAGGGATAGTGGATAATTCGTCCTCTCTTAAGCTGCCTAACAATACCATGGGTGATGCCTGCGCTTTCATTAAATATCTTAAGAATATAAGAAGCCATCAAATTAACTTACAGGGAGGAACCAATGTAACAATAACACTTCATTTTGTAGCTCAACAACTGACTCAGGCGTTTGGTACAAATTGTAGCCATACGCCTGAGATGAAATTACCAAATCTGAACGGAGTGTATAAACAGAAGACTTTTGCTTTTCAAGTCCTGTCCTCCCTAGGTGAATGGATACAGAGGGTCGTGAATGAAAGAAGGTCCTCCGCTACCATGAGGCAGACCACTGTCTTGTCAAACTAGGCACATGTTAATTTATTTTTCTGAAGTTATTTATTGTTCTTTCATTAATTATTTATGAGACCAGCTGACTTGGGAAACTCTGGGCAATAGCAATTGAGTTTTGTACGTGATATGCAGGCCAGTGTCATGTGTTGTCTACAATTAAACAGAAGAAGCCAATGTAGTGTCAGTGTGGTTCCTTTCCATGTGCCCTTTAGCTTTTATGAGTGAAAGTGATTCACCTTAGGTGAGCATAGTTACACAGCACCACCGAATAGCTCTCCTGCCTTTAAGCCCCAAAAGAAGAGTAAGTATTTCAGACAGACATGTTTTACATTTACATTTATACTGAATAGTGACGGACAAGTGAGACCCATGATACACCATGCACATACAACTATCAAGGATCCAGCTTATTTACGTATTATTTAAGTGCTGCTAGGCTGTTTCCAATGAATAACCAAAAACAAGTTATATACAGAACACTGTAGAACGGGAAGCTATCCAGATACTTCCTAGTAGACTTGACTTGGTGATAAGTCTGAATGCAAAGTACAATAAATCAGTGTTTCCCACCCTGGTCCTCAGTGACTCCCAGACACATTTTTGTCCCTGGAACTGGTTGGGAAACACTGCAATAGAGCACATACAGACGTGGACAAATTTGTTAGTACCCTTCCACAGAAAAAAAAACAAAACACTATCTCTGAAATAACTTGAAACTGACGAGTTTAATGGCATCCCTTATTGATTATTCCAGATTTAACACAAATCAGACTTTGCTTTTGATTATTAATTCAGCTGAATATTATATATAATTATATGAAAACTGACAAAAATGATGGTACACTTAATATTTTGTGGCACTGCCTTTTGTAGTAATCACTGCCAACAAGCGATCTCTGTACTTTACAGCAGGTAGTTTGGCCCACTTCCTTTGCAAACCACTTACGCTGTCTCAGGTTTGAAGGGTGGTGTCTCTACAATGCAATTTTCAGATCTTACCATAGATGTTCAATAGGATTAAGATTTGGGCTCATGGAGGGCCGTTTAAGAATAGTCCAATCTTTTCTCAGCCATTCTTGAGTACTTTTAGCAGTATGTTTTGGGTCATTATCCTGTTGGAGGACCCATGACCTGCGACTGCGGCTGAGCTTTCTGACACTGTGCAGTATGTTTTGCTCCAGGATGCCTTGGTAGCCTTGAGACTTCACTGTGCCCTGCACAGATTCAAGGTTTCCTGTGGCAGATGCAGCAAAGCAGCCCCAAAACAAAACCGAGGCCCCTCCATGTTTCACAGTAGGTATGATGTTCTTTTCTGTTAAAGCGTCATTTTTCCTTCTGTAAACATAAGCTGATGTGACTGGCCAAAAAGCTCCAGTTTTGTCTCATCAGTCCAAAGGAGATTCTCCCAGAAACTTTGGGGATTGTCAACATGCATTTAAGCGAGTTCAGCTTTGGCTTTTTTTATGTTTTTCTGTCAATAGTGGAGCCGTCCTGGGTCTTCTTCCATGGAGCCCATTATTGTTCAAAATGCGATGGATGGTGCGATCAGAAAGTGACGTTCCTTGACCTTGGAGCTCAGCTTGAATGGTTTTGGATGGTTTCTTTTGCTCTTTTTCTAACATCCACACTATCCTTCTGATCAACCTGGGGTTGCATTTCTTCTTGTGTCCACGTCCTGGGAGGTTGGCTACAGTAACATGATCCTTATACTTTTTAATAATATTGGCAGCTGTGGTAACAGGAACATGAAGCTGCTTGGAGATGGTCTGATAGCCTTTACCTTTAACATGGTTATCTGCTTTCTGAGCTCCTCAGACAGCTCTCTCTCCTTTGCTTTCTCTGGTCCATGTTCAGTGTGATGCACACAATGATACCAACCAACACAATAGCATCTTCTTTCACTTTAAACAGGCTGAATGGCTGATGAAAAGCTTGGAGGCACCTGTGATATTAATTAAGGTTAAACAGTTTGAAACATGACTATAATGTAATGATAAATAGTTTCTTTAGGGATGCCAACAAATCTGTCCATACTATACTTTATAAAATAAACAACAAATCATTACTTTTCACAATTTTATTGGTTTAGTCTATGCAGGTATACATTAGACAATTGCTTGTAATTGAATCATTTTTCAGGAGAAATGAAGCACCGTATCAATGAGCTGTAAGGGCACCAACAAACTTGTCCATGTCTGTAGTAGTGTCAAGTGAAACTATTTCAATGAACAGTCAACAAGGACAGAGAGCCAAGGAGGTCTATGGTAAGGTGGTCCCTTAGTCCAGGCGTTCCTAGAAGAGATGGTTATTGAGACATTTCTGCAGTAGGACTACCTTCAAACTCCTTTTGCGATGAATCAATGAAGAGACGTCATTCACATGGAACATGTTCTTGTGACAAACTGTTGAAGAGTCCAATGATGTCATGACGATAGCACAGTGAGCTGTCAGCAGTGAAGAACATTGTCAGGTTATGATTTTGTTTTCTGTAGCTGCACCTTCTCCGTACTCTTCATCACCTTCTACAGAATCAAAACCATCATGTGGCGGTACAGGAACAGGCAATGAATCATCATGAGGAACAGGCCTGATTGCAGAATCTAGGCTGGGATATTTTGTGCTTAGTTTTAGCTAAGAATCCACTTGCATTCGTACGGCAAAAGTAGCAGTCGTTGAGATGGTCTCACGGTTCCCTCCACACCATCGGATTCCAAATGGCGTTGCTGCCTGAACAACTGGTACAGATGACATGTGGAGCCCAAGATTTATCCTGGTCTCCAAGTGGACAGCCAAAGTATAATTTGTATATCTTCTTAAGATCTGCAGTGATTGGGCGACGTTGTGCTTTCGTTGTGAATGAGCCACACACATAACAGAAACTGTCTGTAATGATTAATACAGTTTCTATGCATGATAACAATTGAAAGCCAACACAGTTGATGCTGCCTGTCACCATGCCTTCGATTTCCAGGACGATGACCCAGAATTCAAACTCGAGAGTTAAATTTAGTATTTCTTTTGCAACAATTCGAGAAATAGTAAAAAATTCGTTGAGAAGCTTATGTCAGCAAAACGAAACCTGAAGCAGAACTACCTATGGTTCCCATCAAACTAAGTTGTATACACAATACATGCGCATGTGCATTAGGTTAAATTAATTATACTCAAATTGCAACTAGAAGTGTCAATAAAACATAAATCAATATCTAGTCATCTAGAGAACAGTGATACTGTCTATAAGATAAAAAAACAGTCAACTCTTGTAATACACTTAAGCAGACTACATGTACATAATATCATGCTACATATAGCTTCATCACAAAAACTTGATGTGCTAGAGGAAAACTAAACACAGATTTGAAATCAGCATGCAAAATACTACAAAACCCACATAAAATTACCTCTGATGAAAATGACCTGTTAACCTGTGTAATGGACGATGAATTAAGGAATGAACGCTATATGCAGAAGGCCTACACATGGTTACTGCCATTTTTTTGACTTGTGTAAGTGTAGCAGGGTTGTGTGTCTTTCCCTGAATTTTCCCACTCACATTGGATTTTTTTTATTATTTTTTTTTGCCACCTTATTTAAGGTACCTGTGATTTTCATACATATGTGGTATTTTTTCCCCTTTTTTATCTTCTTTTCTCTTTCTCTTTGGGGTGCAGTCCTACGCGGCGTGGTTTTCCCACGCTGGGTCTCTTAACTTACCTGCCGTCCCTTGCTCTGCCTCTTTTGCGACTGTCCTGAGGCAGAGGTAGGTGGTGTCATGTCAGGCATGGTCCTTGTTTTGTGAATTCTGTTTGCAAATCGGGTTTTTGGGTAATTGAAATATGATGGCCATCATAGTGTACTTTATATGTGTGTTTTACCTGTGTTTGGCGGGAGCTGTGTGCGTCTGGCTCGCTCCGGTGCCTGATTATGTTTATTTTCTTTTATTTCAGGTATGTCATAACTTACGTATTTAATTAATGTTATTTGTACGCTGTATGATGGTCAGTTAGCGCTTGCGCGCTCTCTCGCTCTTTTGCGATTGTCCTGAGGCGGAGGAGCTGTGTTCTTTTATTTCAGTAAAATCAGAGTTTTGCAAGATCGGTTGTAGCGTCCATCCTTCACACAACACAATGCAGAGTGAATAAAAGTGAGAGGGAGAGATGACATACGTTACACTGGTGCCGTGACCCGTTCGTCTGTTCAGCTGTTGCCGAACACTGGGGTTGCTGCATCGATGGGACGTTTCACCGGGACCTGTTGCTGAGTGCTGCTGCCATCTTCGGTGACTCTCGTCTGCACGAACTGTATATGCACGTGTCTTTTATAGGGACTCTGAGGTCGCGTATTTTTTTTTTATTCTACGTACGTGCATTCGAAGGTGAGGCGACAGAACATTGTGTATATGTGTATATAACTTTGGAAAAAAAAATTATTGCACTTTTCTTTTTCCCTTAGTATACCTTATCTAGTCTGAAGTTTTGTTGGCTAGATTGCCATGGGTACTAAGGGTAATTATCCTGGGCATTCTAGTTTTGGGAGGGGCCATCTGACATTCACCTTGGATAGTTCTGGTACAGCTGATGTTGGCAGGGTCATGGATACTGGGTACTTTAGTGCTGGGAGGGGGAGGGGCCTTCTCACATGTAGTACTCCAGGCAGTTTTGACTTAGTTAGGGGCGACGAAGTTACACCAGTGACACTCAGGCATCAGGATGCACCACCGTTCAATTTCGCTGAGTCTGACACCCCAGTTAAACTAAGTAGTGAACAGGTGGGGGAGATCAGTGCTAACATTAGTCAGTCTATCACTGCAAGTCTTTTGAATAACGTTCAGTTAAGTTCATCAGCAACACCCTCTGCGGGCCATTCCTTGGTGGGCGGTGCTCTTATTGATGCTTCTAAATTGAATCTCGTCCTTAAGTCTGAGAGGATAGAGCCGCCGTTCTTTAGGGGTGATAGTACGGATAAGTACTCTCTGTGTGAATGGGAGGGATTAATGAGGGGGTATCTGGGTAAGAGTAGCTACACTGGGAAGGAACTTGTGGACGAGCTCCTTAGCAGACTGTTGGGCCGCGCCAGGGATGTAGCTCGGATTTAGCTCCGTAATAATGCCCAAGTATCTATTTCTGGTGATGTGGATGCTGTCTTTTGCATCCTCAGGCAGCATTTTGACAGTGTTGTACATTCTGGTATACCTCTTGCGGATTTTTATGCTACCACACCGTATGCCAATGAACAACCACTTGATTATTGGATTAGGTTGAATAAAGCAGCCGAGGTAGCGGAACGGGCCCTGGGGAGTGTGGATAGGTTGGTGTGGCTGCAGACTGTAGAAGTCGCTGCCATGTTTATTAGGCATTGTCCTGACCGAGACCTTTCTGTGATGTTTCTAAGCAAGCCTCAGAGTGAGTGGACGGCCTGTGAAGTTCAGGCGCGTCTGGATGAGTATTTACGAAACCGCAAGGGTCAGAGGGGTCATGTGTCGCAGCACACTGTTTCTGCTGTCATGCCGGTAACTGAGACGTAGAGTGGTGTTATGCTGTCTGGTGAGTCCACAGCGGGGGTGGGCATGTCAAACAGCGCAGCTGCGGGAGGCGCCACACTGGCCAGGTTATTGGGCGTGCTAGAGAAGGCGTTTGTGTTCAACGTCAAGGCTGCTCAGCATAGTCACCCTAAGCAGAGTGTGAAACGTACTTTCAAATGCGATATGTGTCAGAGTGCTGACCATTCTACTCAGTCTCACTGTAAGTTGCATAGGTTGTGCTTTTCGTGCTTCAGTCCGGAGCACACACGTGCACAGTGTCAGGGCAGGTTTCGGGGCACAGGGCGTGCTGTTGGTTCTGCCACAGTGGGGACTGTGCAGGGGCTGAGGCCATCACAGGGAAACTAGAAAGCCTCCATTCGGAGGAGGGCAGTGGCAGGCATCTGAGTTTTCCCTCCAATGTAGATGTTGACATCGAGTCTGTGTATTCATATTTGTGTGAGACAGTGCCGAAATCAAGTAAAATAGTCATGCAAAACACCATGAGAGCCGCGCAGGTCGGTGCTAGTGCAGGGCAAAGTTGATTTGAAGGGGATGTTGGATACTGGGTCTATGGCGACCACGCTTAGTGCAGATGTTGTGTCGCGTCTGAGGGAAGCAGGTGTGTTGCCAGGTGAGTCTCCAGCCCCTGTTGATATTGTCCTGGTTGGCTGTGGAGGTAAGCAGACTAGTCCTTTGGGTGTATGTGACTTGGCTATTGAGTTGTATGGTTTCGGTTTTAAGGTCCCAGTGTTAATTGTTGAGGGACAGGTGGACCCAATGATTATCGGCACAAATGTTTTGAGTGGGGAGATGGGTGGCTTTTAGTCAAGGTTGTTAACCCCACGTCGGCTGCAGTAACTTTGCGCCGAAATGTAAAAGTGGCTGATGTATATCCATGCGTCGCCCTGGAGGATTTTGATCAGGACTTTGTTTCACAGTAGGTGGCTAAAGTGCGTGCAAGCAATTCTCATGGCAGTTTATCTGTTAAGAATGATTCTGGCAATCATGTACGCAATGCTGACTGTTTACTGCAGGACCTTGGATTAGGTGCTATTCCCATTGACGGTTGTCAGGTTTCGTCATATTGGAAGGGTAAGTTAGTCAACCTGATAAAGGAGTATGAGTCAGTCTTTTCTCATCATCATCTTGACTGCGGTGAGGCGCGTGGATTTTGTCACAGGATTAGGTTGACGGATGATCGTCCCTTCAGGTTCCCATGTCGCAGGTTGTCCCCAGCACATTACCAGAAGTTGAAAGAGACTTTGGATGAGATGGAGGAGAAGGAAATTATTAGGAAGTCTAGTAGTGAGTACGCTTCTCCATTGGTGCTGGTGTGGAAGAAGAACGGAGACCTGCGGATATGTACCAATTTTAGGTGGCTTAATGCCCGCACTGTGAAAGATGCACACCTGCTCCCACACCAGGCTGATGTCCTGGCAGCTCTAGGTGGGAATGTGTTTTTCTCCACCATGGATCTCATGTCTGGCTATTACAATGTGCCATTACATGAGGATGACAAG
This sequence comes from Mormyrops boulengeri, assembly GCA_026781065.1. Classification (NCBI taxonomy): domain Eukaryota; kingdom Metazoa; phylum Chordata; class Actinopteri; order Osteoglossiformes; family Mormyridae; genus Mormyrops; species Mormyrops boulengeri. The sequence goes on along the minus strand of JAODLD010000046.1, from coordinate 36,184,880 downwards.
AAATACACAGCCTTTTCATCACCATTAGGGTTACACGAATATAATAGGCTTCCTCAGGGCTTGTGTAACAGTCCAGCTACCTTCATGGGGATGATGCTCGCGGTCTTTGGTGATCAAAATTTCTTAAGTCTCTTGTGTTATTTGGATGATGTCCTTGTATTTGGCAGGTCAGAGGAAGAGAGTTTGCAGCGCTTACACATGGTGTTTGAACGGTTGAAAGAACACAACTTAAAGCTGTCGCCTGCTAAGTGCAATTTTCTCTGGAGATCTGTGAAATTTCTGGGGCATATCATTTCTCAGGATAGCGTTGCTAGTGATCCAGATAAGGTGGAGGCTATTGTGAATGTCTCACAGTCAGATTTGATGGAGCCTGACGGGGTCACACCCTCTGCAAGTAAGATCCGCTCCTTTTTAGGCATGGTGGTTTACTACCAGCATTTCATTGAAAACTGTTCTGTGATTGCGAGGCCACTTTTTGCACATACAGGTGGGTCTAAGCGACCGCGCAGGGGTAAGGGTGTGAGTAGACCTGAGGAGAAAGCTCTGCCCTCAGGACTGGTCCTCTGAATGTGCAGAGGCTTTCCAGAACCTTAAGTCTGCACCGAGTAGGGTGCTTTTAGCGCACCCAGACTTCACAAAGCCTTTTCTCTTGTCTGTTGATGCTTCCACTAGTGGTCTTGGGGCTGTTCTGTCTCAGGTGCAGCCTGGTGAGGACAAAGCTCGGCCTATTGCTTTCGCAAGCAAATCGTTGAATCATGCCCAGTCTAAATACCCAGCACATCGGCTTGAGTTCTTCGCCATGAAGTGGGCTATTTGTGACAAATTTAGTCATTGGTTGCGGGGTCATAGGTTCACGGTGTGGACCGATAACAGCCCTCTTAAGTATGTTTTGATGAAGTTGAAATTAGACGCTTGTGAGCAACGCTCGGTGACTAGGCTAGCAGCCTTTGATTTTGACATCTTGTATATCCCAGGTACAAAGAATGTGGTTGCGGATGCACTGAGCAGGGAGCCATTTGTGAGGCATATAGAGTTATGCATCGCCTGATCAGGACTTCCTATGTTGAACTGCTTAAAGAAGCTCAGAACTTGCAGATGGATTCAGTTCAGGACATGTTTCGCCTATCCTCTGAGCTTGCTGAACTGAGAGCAATCCACCCCACTTACTTACATATTAATAGGAGTTTTTGTTTTTATTTTGATTTATATTATATATTGTTATTATATTATATGTATTGGTTCAGCATGTAGAAGGCACCGGATTAGATCCAGTCCAGCGATTAACTGGCTGTCCTTTAGGACAATTAACAATTGCATTGTAGCGACGATTAACCGCGCGGTCGATTCAGCTGCATGTAATTACTGAGTCTTTGGCGCCCTCTGGAGGTGTTTTTTATTATTTTTTTTTTTTATTTTTTTTACATAAGCTGATATACCCTCTTAGAGTGAGAAGGAAACGGCTGCAGCCCTCCTCAGGCCCCGGCGGTCTCAGGCTCCTTCCGGTTCCATGCACAGAACAATTCGCCATTCTCAAGCCTGGCCAGTCTTAGCACATGCCCAAAAGAGAATAAAATAAAGGAATAAAATGATCATCATGTAACAATATGCCTTCAGTACTATTTTAATCCTAATGTAAATATATTTCATGTATCCACAATGAATAACACTATAGATAATGCGATAGATGTTTCCAAATCATTATACCATGGAGATGCCAATGCTCGGTGGCAAGGATGTTCTTCCTTAGGCAGAGGGAAACCAACAACTGCCAGTGGACACAGCTAGGGACTGTCCCTTCACAGCAGTGGTAGGGGAGGCCATCAGGCTCCACTTGGCTGGCCCACTAGGAACAATCGGCCTTGATTGTAAAACCAAGAGGGCTGACATCCTGCCACCTAGGCCTCTGTTCTTGTCAGAGCCAAGCCGACAGATGTGAGAGCTCTGGGTTCACTACTTAGGGCAGCCGTCAAAGGGTTGAATTTCCATTGCTAGGAGTCACAATTGCTGGAACCTGAGCTGATTCTGTGGCGCTCTCAGCTCTCGCCACTGCCATGATCCTGGGGATCGCTGTCTTTAGGGTCTGAGTCCAATTTCATACCCCAGTGCTGGTGCGGCTCCTTTCACCCTGGCCATTGCACACTGCTCTGCCAGGGGTTGCTCTACCCTGAGGCAGTGTCAAAGTCAAAGTGAACTTTATTGTCATCTCAGCAATATACATGTATAGTGTGAGACGAGACAACGTGGCTCTAGGTTAAAAAAGGAGGATAAAAAAGAAAAACATAGAATAAACATATATTACATAATCTGTAAACATGAGCTATTATATTAGGTATGGAATGTGCAATTTTGTTATAGGAGGTATTAGTAGAAGACAAGTAGTAGTGTTTTGTGCATTGTGATGTGTGAAGTGCATAAGTACAAGTAAGGTAAAGTCACATTCACAGTTCAGGTGTGTGTGGTTGGGAGTGGGAGTGGGAGGGCAGGCAGCATGTTAATGAGTCTGATGGCATGTGGGAAAAAGCTCTCTCGCAGCCTGGTGGATCGGGCTTTGATGCTGCGGTATCGACTGCCAGATGGGAGCAGCATGAAGAATCCATGTGAGGGGTGGGAGGAGTCCTGTACAATGAAGGAGGCCTTTCTAGTGCAGCGCTTATGGAAGATGAACTCGAGATGGTGGAATTAGTGCAGGATTGTTTTTTTACTCAGTTTGTTAATACCCCTACCAGGGGAGAAGCC
>JAODLD010000046.1:36154536-36166014 GCA_026781065.1 Mormyrops boulengeri | reverse complement strand
GATCCCGTTGAAGCCTCTCTGCTGCTAGATCAGTATCAGCTACACCACCCACCTTGGTGTCGTCTGCAAATTTAACTGCATTCTACTAGCTGTAGGCAGCACCAAGGTCCAAGTGCTGACATTCTGTGGTGCCAGGTCAACTGGAAGAAAATGCTTGAGGGCCATAACAACTTTAATTTCACCTGTTAATTTTCTAATGTGGTGAGGTTTGGATATCAACTCATGTAGGATGTATAAAAGATCACAGAGGTTGGGTGAAAATATATTTTTAAACAGGAGCAGGAACCATTGGGCAGAACTGTTTTTATGAAGGTTTTAAGGCATCTCTGCTCATGCTAATACCTTCTCATGGTTTGGCTGCCAGACAGATGATCAACTTGGTAGTATGGTTCTGCTGTTTAGAACATTACGGCTGGGTTGCACCAACATGGATTAAATTAATCCTGGTTTAGACTTAACCTAGGGTTAGTAAATCAAGGTTTAAACTGGTGTTTAATTAATCAGAGACACGTCGTGTGTCTTCATTTCAATCCTGGATTAGTTTAAACAGTGTAAACCATGATTAAAATATGATTCATATTCAAAATATGGTTCAGTGTCCATCACATGGGCATAAATTGCAGGGGGGATGGGGTGGCTGTAGCAAAACCAAATCAAAACCAGCTAATACAACCCCCCCAACAATCATGTTTCCCCCGTAATGGGTGGAGACCTCACTCCCCCCCCACCCCAGTGTTCCAGCCAAAGTTACGCCCTTGGTCCACCATGTAAACAAATTTACAATGCATCCTAGGCTAAAAAGATATGGCCCTAAATAAAGTAAATGCAAATGTCTCGTGAACATTTTTAAAAATATAAGCTGCTACTTTTACCACACTTTTGCTTTAGTTATTACTTTGATTTTCACACACAACTTGGGCATTAATCGAGTAGTAGTTCTTTCAATCACAAAAAAGTTGCCCATTCTCACCACCTGGGTTAGTAACCAAAATAAGCATGGGAGATGTAAAAAGCTTGTAGGTTAAACTTCATTCATAATTTCATATAAATCCCTGCCATAGAATGCATCCCTGCCATAGAATGCATGCCAGTGTTCTGACGAGTTGAGCTTTTAGGGGTTTTTGGGGTTAGGGTTAGGGCTATCGATTAGCACTAAGGTAGCGTAACTCGACAAAGTAGCTCAACTCGTTTCAGATCAGCGACATATCGATCATTTAGACACAGGGATGCATTCTACGGCAGGGATGCCTTTTTCGGCATAACACCGGCACTGGTGATTTTAGGTAAAAGCATTTTCGTTAGCGATCTAATTTTCCGATCCAGAAATATGGAGACGCAAGCAAAAATGTTACTTAATACATAAAATGTAATTGAGGTGGAAAAGATAATCCAGTCTGCTCAAGTTTTTGCTCTGCTACGTTTCTTCTACACTTCCGCGTAACTTGCATGCCATCGCCGGGACTTGCGGTCAATCAAATCAGTAAGCTATGGCGGTGTGAAACCGCCTATTTTCTGCAGACTGCGGTCTTGTAAACTCCAAAAAGATCCCCGTCAGCCATTTGATAACTCTATGCAGCATGAAAACGCAAAGCTACTACAAGCTGGAGAACCCGAGGTACAGCAGAGTTACTCACTTCCACGCATGATAGCTGGTCCAACTTTCCCATTGATGTATATGACACACTCTTTTGTAAATCAATATCGCTGGGAACACTCATTCCTTTAAAAATTCAGTCGGGTTTAACCTGTCTGGAATTCTCCTACATGATACTCTTTTCTTTGCTCCCAGCCATCACAGAAATGTAGCAATGTTGTCAATAAAACTAAGACCTAACATAAATATCCTCAAGGGGTGGTTTAAGTATTCCTGGACTGCTAGTCCAGCTTCATATTAGTCTTAAACTCACTGGTGCAACAGACTTGAATTTAGGTCTAAGTGGAAATTAAAACTGAGATTACATAAGGTTTAGATTTAACCAGGATTAATTGTAAACTAAATTTGAACTAGGTTTAAAGTTTGGTGCCAACAGGATTAATAGATATATGTTGATTTAATCCAGTTTAAACATTAAACCATGTTGGTGCAACCCAGCCTATGTGTGTAATCAGATGATCACCGGTTTGAGTCCCATGGCAGGCAGAGTGATGTTACCTTCAGCAAAGCCCTTAACCCAATTCCTCCAGGGACACCGGCTAACCCTCAAATGTATGCTTTGGATACAAAGTGCCGGCTAAGTGGAATTAATGTTAGTTAAGAGTTTAATGCATTACTTGTAACAATGTTAGAGACTGCAATATAACTGTCAATTTTGCACTTGGATATTTCTACAGAATTTGCTCTTGGCTCAGTACAGGATATACAGGAGAGTACTCCTTATCAGAAGGCCTGATTCTGAACTGTTGAGGTACTGGCTTCCTGTTATACTGGAATAATCCATTGAAATGCAATGATTTTTCATTATTCTTCAGCTGAAATATTTGTCAATTTCACTCAATTTTCCCCACAGAAGCCTACAAAACCCCCATTAAACTCCTACAAAGACTCCTATGCAAGTCATGGACCCATGACTGAATGCAGGTATGTACCAGAGTGCAGAAGATACATATGAAATACATGTAGAAAAGTTTTGTTTTTTTTACTTTGAGAAAAACAAAGAGGTACAATATATACAGCTTTTCATATAAAACCAGACAGCAGTAAACAAGAATGTTTCAAAGTACTAACACTCAAAACCATTCTTAAAAAACAAGCCAATCAAAATACAGAAGACAATGTAAAGAACACATTGTGTGCTCTGGAAGACTTAACCCAAGGAAACAGGAAGGGGCAGGGGGTCTGAAAATGAACATCATTATTGACAAAGTACTTTACTTTCCAAACAGTGAATGCAAAAAAAAAAAAGTAACCAAACTTTTTCCCCCCTTTGCATAGCCCACATGTGCTGTATACATCGACCAAAACTAAGGTCACCCCTAAAAGCACAAAAAGTTGACTTTGAGAGTAGAAAGCAAACCGAACTACAAAGTGTAGTCAGTGAATTAAGGCATCACACAAATGATCATTTTCATTACAATAAATATGCAAATAAAAAAACATGGCAGAAACAATATCGGCATAAACATGATTTTGGGTGTAAATCATTGACAAGGCAGTTATCGAGGGAACGATTCAACGCATCAGAAGTCTGTAACGTCTAACACGATTCATCAATTATTTTTATAACCTAAATTCAAACGTTTAATTTCACTCAAAATTTCACAAATACTAACGACGTAATTGAATTACACACTGTTAATGGAATCCAAAGGTAGAATCTAGGAACATTAATCTATCATTTTTAATGAACAGAATAAACAGCCATTTTTTCTCAGTGCACTGAACTGTGCAAAAAAAAAAACCCAAATAACATAAAGGAGGCACGTACCTGATTGCTGACGGCGGCGTGCTGAGATTGCCAATGCACATTACTAGAATGAAGCAACATATTTTGTTTTATTTTGTGCAAAGCAAAAAACTCGATCGGCAGCCTAGAGTCAATAATGAATAAACATGGCCAACTTCCATCCATCATTTGAGAATTTCACGTTGGCATTATGACTCTGCGTTTCTACCTGCAGCACATGAATGCAAAAGCATGCAACCTAGTAGAATGAATGTCTTTATTTTACCCCTAAATCTTGATTCTGACACCGATGCAATGAATCGCTACCTTAATAACTGATTCACCACAATGCACCGTTGCATTTTTACACCCCTAAGCATAACTGATTACTAGAGAACACACATTGTGTCTTCTTAACTTAAATATGTAGATGTGTTTGATCTCAGCATTTGACAGATTCAAATACCAGCACAGAAAAAAATAGCTAAATTTAGCTGATTGATACATAACTTATGTTTCGATTATTTGTTTTTGATACACATGCATGTTTAACATGACCAAAGCAGTTCCTGCAGAGGGACAATGTGTCAAGTAGCCTTGATGAAAATGTAATGATACAAGACAGGAAAGGCTACTGAAACTAAAAAAAAAATGTAACTGACCTGAACACAATATAATATAACATTTGAACGGGAAATATGGCTGACTCAATTGCACAAAAAGGAAAAAAATGGGTTGTTCATGCAGAAATGTCAATGAAAGCCCCTGATTTGGTTAAATAATCCCATTACGCTCTTCTCCGTATCCCTGAGAGCACAAGTATAAAAAAGCTTTTTATTTTCCTTGCACTTCAATATTGAAACAGCATAAGCCACCAAAATGTATGTGAAGGGCCCTGTCAGCTGTGCAACACCGCGACCTCAGCTGTGGTCTATAGTTAAAAGATGTGGACTCTCCCAAAATTATATCAGACACCAGTATTCTTTCTAAAGCATTCAGAGACCATGGTGTTTGTGTGTGTTTGGTGGGACATGACACTGACATTTCAGTACTAGAAAGTAGTAGAGGACCTCGCATCAAGTGATGGGATCAGCCTCGCAATAGGAGTCGGAAGTAGCAGGCGCCACGCCACGTCTTGAATTTCAGAAAAAGCTACATGCAAACTGAAGTCACTGGGGGAAAAAAGTGGAGAGAAGGCATCACTTTTAACCTGCCTCTGAGTCTGAGTGTCAAAACTCAACAGCATTAGTAATATTGGTGTATGCATGTATGTATGTGTCTGTCTGTGTCTCTCAAATTGTAGTACTCTACATTCCCTTTTGGACAACAATCTCCTTGGTTTGTGTGTTTTCATAGGTAGTTACTCAGAGAAGGGGAAAAACACACACGCAAAGATCACAATGAGCCAAAGTGTGGGTCTTTGACATCACTGCTGCAGACTTCATCTAATGCACACATTGACCTCCTCTTCTCCAAGAAAATGAGATAGAAAATGAGAGAACTGAGACCAGACCATAACAGGCCCCGAGGAACGTTCAAATCGGCTCTTGTTGAAACCACAGCTTGCCCCCCAACTTCTATCCTAGGGCTGGCCCACTGGCGTTCGGGTGTCGGTCACAGCCTGCAGGGCTTCCTCTGGGAGCAGACTGGGGTCAGTGAGGATTGAAGTGCTGACACTCAGCTGCCGGAGAGTATGCAGGACCACTGAGGGAACAAGTGCACACATACACACAGATACACACAAAACAGGTTATCAATGCAGAGCAGAATATTACCTGGAACAATTGACCACAGACATATAGCTGTTATACTATCAACTTCTATCTGTGAGAATTTATAAATTCAGTTTGTACACTTTTCTCATCCCTGTGACATTTATGCAGTAAATAAACCAAACAAACCACAGTTTCAGAAACCCAAGCAAAAATTAAAATTCACTTTGTGTGAATATCAGATGTGCTCATCTATACCAGACTGGAAAGTTTAGAACACCAAGAGCAGAGGAAGCAAACAGACTGTTGTTGCACTTGTTCAGATAACCCCCTGACCTACTCCTCTGATTCATACAGATCTTCTGAGCCTTGAAAGATGACTCAGCAAATCAGTCAAAAAAAAATGAAATGCATTCTTCCTCAATAAAGTAGCAAATGATTTTGCTTAACATGTTTTTTAAGTAAATGCTGATAAACCCAGCTCTGTGCATTCCTAGCCAGCACCAGTAACACAAATGGCAGACAGTGATTTACTGCAGAGCAAGTCCTAATTTTCCCAGGCAAATTGACAGTATCATTGTTATAGTCCTTTATTAATAAATATGTAAACCTATAAATCTGAATTACTCTTAACCTCAAAAAGCTTCACGAAATGGAATTCCCCAAGAGTTACATCAATACTGATAACATTATGCCTATAAAAGAAATAAGCCGTCGATATTCCAAATGTTCATTCAGTACAGAATGCGGGAGGGAGAGACGACACCACTGCTAGCCATTACGTAATAGAGATGACGCTTTAGTTGAGCCCCAACATCATACAAAAGCTAATATTTCTGTTTTCATATAATTGCATTGTGTTGGCCAGTTTCCAAGAACATTCAACGAGGTGCTGTGCCATTTCAGACATTTCAGCAAAACTACTTAAATTCATAAACCAGAAACAATGATAATAGTACTGAGAACTTACTCAGAACATCTATGATGCAAGTGGAAGAGCAGCATGACCATGATTTATTCATGTGGCAAGTTAGCATGTTAATCTACGTAACATTTTATTAGCACAATGAGTACTGCCAGAGAGTGTGGCCTGTCTTCCAGAGAACATCAGAGGCAGGGAAAGTGGTGTGGAGACGGTGGATGCTCACTGGGTCGCAGGACAGGCAGGGAACAATGCTGCTCCAGCCATTGCATGGTGGTCTGGTAGAGTTCGTCCATGCTGGTGGTGGACACGGTCCTGTTGAAGGACTCGAAAAGCGGCTTGAGGATGATGCTAAACTGGAGGAAAATGGGTCAAGGCTCTCACCCCTTGGTGATGAATTTGCAACAGGGAAATGGGCAACAAAGCTTGCCTCTAGAAATGACTGCACAGACCTGATTCATGCAGTTGCCCACTACTTCCCCTCTAAGTGAGAAACATCATCACCTAGGTGTCTCAACTGGTAACCCTTACAGCTCCTAGCCACTGCCTGTGTTGCTTTCACACCAAATAACAGGAACTGGGACCTTTATACTAAATGAGCATGGGAGGGTCAAAAAGTTCATAGGTGAAATAGGGGGGGTGATCGAGATAAAAATGGGACACAGCCTTTTATTTTAATTGTATGTCTCACGACATCTGGTTAGTGGTGGGTGTAAGATGGTTACAGAAATGAAAAGGATACAATCCAGAATTTCCAGTTCTGAAGGGTTCTGCTTCTGACATACTCGTCAAACTTTTCCCGCATGTGGTCGAAGCGATGCCGAGTTATGAGCACACCCGTGGCAGGAAGCTGCTCCTGAGATGAGCTTAAAAATGAATGGGCAAAAATAAAGTCTCTAAAGCACCTCGAGGAAACATCACACTTAAACATTCAAATATAAAAGATTCAAGAAGAAAAATCCACATTCAAATAACTAACTGATTAATAACTCAATTTGTGTGCAGTTCAATCCGATCCTTCTTGATGCTGTTCAACTTTCGAATATCAGTATCATATCACAATACCAAAAGCTTAAAATGGTACTATTCTACCATTTCGCAAATTGCAATATTTGATAAAAATGTGCTTAGTATCATGTAGTGGACGTTCCAAATCTGCACTTTGCAGAGGGACACAGTCACACTTATTTCATGCATCTCTTGTGCAGAGAAGCTACAAAGATGGAAGATGGAAACCACAGCTGCCCACTGCCTACCTCTAGCTGATAAGCAGGGTGGCAGAAGTGAGATATGGCATTACAGTGATCCCCCGCTATATTGCAGTTCAGCTATCATACTCCCACTGTATCGCAAATTTTTCCCAGATGCATCACAGTTCTCTGCCTATCGCATACGTTGCTTGTGGTCCGATTGTTGTGAGCAAAGTTTTTGTGAACTTTTCATTTTGTTTTCCAACCTACAATGGCTCCCAATTGTACCCATGCTGAGCTTAAAATGTCTATTTTTACATATCCCATTACGTATACAGAGAGAGAGAGAGATGTGTATATATCCATTATATTATTATTATTGTTACTAATATCCTTAGCCCGACATCCACATATCAGATGTGTTTGCAAAGTGTTTTAATGCGTTTAAAGCGTGTGGGAGGGGTAACACTTAAACTATGTTTATTTCTGGAACGTAACTTCCGCGATAGGCAGGGGAACACTGTACTTTGTTTTTAAACTGAACGAAATGGTTGGCTCCACAGAGCAGTCAGTCCCAGGGTGCAAATGCGGTTACAAGGGGGCAACGTGTAACCTGGCGAAGTTTAAAGTCAGGTGTACAAACTTGGTATCAATCCAACTTTCCTAAAGCATGGAGCCAGTACAGCTGGCAAATAACATACATCAAGATGGTGCTCCTAGCACTACTCGAGTGTGCCCAAAAATCTCAGAAAAATGGGAGCATTTTCAAAATGTCCATGGGGGTAATTCGATGCAAAAACCGACCACTTAAAGAATTGTTGAATATTCAAATTTGAAAATATTTGACAGTTGCACCCCCTACTAACAAACCCAGGGGCTATTCCAGGATTTCATCCCTGCCAGGTCATAGACCCAACTGCATAGTATCATAATACTCCTTCTCTTTTTCCCCCAAAGGAGTGATGCATGTTACTGCTGACAAGCCAGTAAGCAGCATTTTCACACCCTGGCTGGGGCTGCCACTGTGTGACACTGACCAGTCCCCGCTGACACATTCACGTACTTGATGGAGCTGTTAAGCTCTTCGATCTCCTCCCGGAGACGTCTGGTTTCTTCCTGCATCTGCAGCCTCTCCTGCTGGAGCTTGCCGATGTACTCCACTGTCTTCTGTAACGTTGCCGCGTTGCTGATCTGTTTCAGCGTGCAAGTACGACAGGGACAGCGGAAAACCACAAAGAAACCAAAGATATTAATCTCAGACACTCCCAACTAATATTAAAATCATATTTTAAATCAGATACATTAGACTTAAAATATATTTGACAATGGTGTAGAACATTTTCGGTAAAAGGATGTTTTAATTTTCTGGCTTGGATTTTGGCATTTAATTTGTGTGTTGGGGGATACATTATTTACAGTTTACAAATTATACAAATTTACAGTAAACAAACATGCGAACCTTCCAAAATATTTTGTTGTATATTGTGCAATGGCTCGACTTCTAGGCCTGCAAGGACTAACTTTATTTGAATAAAATTTGAAATTTAAAAATATTTATATATTTGATGTATGAATTTTTGAAGACTTCCATAGGTTACCATTAAGTCATCTTACAAGAGTGCCCATGTTTTTATTTTACCTAATGGTCCATGTTGCTTAACTAGGGGCAGACTTCTGTAAACTGAGCTAGCCAAAATAGCTGAAACTAGCCAGCAAGGAAACTAGTGAAATAATGTGCGAATCAAAAGAAGAATGTGGCGATATTGTGACCCCCAAAAACCTGAAAAGCACATTCTGGAAACAGTTTGGATCCACCCTCCTTATCAATGAATAAATAGTTTTGCTTTGGAAAATACTATGAAAATTCCATGATATTATAGGGACAGTATGATGGCATGAAAAATTAAACACTGCCCAAGCATAGTTAGACGTAACCTAAACCAAATGGCATGGCGTCATGTTTAAACTGTTAAGCTACTTCACACACGTAAGCTTATGTCTGCTGTCTAATGTCAATCATGTAATAGTTTAATTTCACGCCACAATTTAGAAAACTTGTTCGTTGTTGCTGCTACCGTCAGTGTCCTGTGGGCAGCTAAATAAAGATGCGTTATTATTAGGGCTGGGAAATTTATCGCATTAATTTAAAAGTCATAACACGTCATTTCTTTGATTACGTTAATGCATGCTGTATTTTGTTACGCAAAAGGGAGAATAGTATGAGGATGCATTTTAATAGTGACCTAAAATATTCCTTCCTCGCTGCAAACAACGTGAGAGTTTAGGTTATGAAGTTCCACAGAATCCCTGAATTCAAAGCTAAAAACTTTTGTGTCTCACGGGAAAGCTGGTTAATTAACCTGGTTAATTTCATTATTAAAAAATTACCAGACAGAGGTATACAGCATACATAGGATAAATATTGTAATTTGCAATACTTGTTTCATTTTATTGAAGGCTATACCATAAAATCTTAAGATCTTTCATTTTATATAGGTGTACTTTCAGTTGTCAGGCTTCTATTTTTTAGAGCTATTTAAATTAGATTTTAGATTGATCATGCAGTGGGGTTTAAATTGTGTTTTGACTTCGTTGTTGTTGAGTACATACGATTACATGTACAGGTAGCATACACACCATTAATCGGCAAGGTGTGTGACTGAAAATTTAAAAAAAAAGTTTAACATCCCTACTTATAATCCCTCACTTGTCTTATTGTCAGCTTTTTGAAAGCTTTGAAATGTTTGTCTTAATTGAATAATATGTATATCACAAGTTTAAGTTCAACCATTAAATATTAAAATGTGGGTCATTCTCACAAACTTGAGAATTTTTTGGGAACAAAAATTGTTATGGTAAAATAGTGTTTTTTGTGGAGAGCAACTGAGACTACCATAACCTTTTAGGAACATTAAAACTGTCATTTGGTATTCCAATTTCATAGTTTTTTTTAACCAGGTAGCCACAAATGAGTAACTCAAAACTGCATAATATTTTTAAATCTTTCAATTTTATTGCATGTAACCCACAATAATCAGTTAGTACAAGATGAATATTATTGCTCAGTTTTTGGTCATTTTTTTCCCTTCTCGGAAACTGTTGCGATGAATTTGATGAAATACTTTTATTACAAAATTAACGGCAACATAGCAACTACTCTAGTTTTAATCATGATCATTTACACCTAATCACAGAAAGCAGTGCAATTGAGATTTTTTTTTCTCAAGCCCTAGTTATTATAAATTATTGTCTCCTCGCTGTTTTCCTCACTTAAGACCATAGTAGGCTAATGCTGCAGGTTCCACCATAGTAGCACAATGAGTAGCACACAGCTTAGGCTACTGCGCGATGATGGGTTGGGCCTGTAGTGCAACTGCAATTAATATTTGAATTTCTACTAATAAATGGGATTATTGAAATTGGAATGCCTTTTAAAAAGGAGTTTCCTCAGCCCTATCCTTTTCAAAGAGATTAATAAAGGAATGTTAGAGTGCCAATAAAAAGTAAAATTGGAACTCAAAATCCAGCAGTAAATATGCACCCACATCAAATGCATGCAAACACGCACGCGTGCACACATGCTGCCAACATTCAAATGCACGCATACACACACGCGTGCACACAACATTTGCCAACATTCAATCTATAGGGAAAGTTCAATAAAAACCCATCTGGCTAAAACATTCTACCTGAAACAGGAAAGAAAATCTGCAAATTTACTTCCTGCGAGTCACCGACTTGGTTAAAACTGAAGTTTTACAAATGATTTCTTACCGGCTTCAAATTCGACTGAGATTTCAACGTGGGAACCAAACCGCAGAGGGTCTTGAAGCCTACGTTGATATTAAAGCGCCTTTTTTGCTCAGCAGATATGTGATTCACTCGACGGTTCTACAGGGCAATAGCAAAAGTAATTAAAAAATATATCATAGTCAAAATTTAAAAAAAAACCCTGTTCAATCATGGGGGTGGGAAGCAACAGGATGAAATTACCTGGTTAGACTCATTCTTGGCCAGACTGTTACAAGTGTTGTGGGGCGACTGGGGGCTGGAAGCCTGCTCTGACCCACATGGAGATCCCTGCCCTGAGCAGCGCCTGTCTCTTACTGAAAAATACACAGGAGTCAGTACACACACGCAGTACCGGTCCTAGCCGGTGTGGCGCCCTAGGCGAGCATCACCGCCAGAGCCCCTCGCTTGAGGCAAAGTTAAATTTGCTGGCAGTTCGGCGCCCCCTCAGAAGTTGGCGCCCTAGGCAATCGCCTATGTCG